>PDNB01000069.1:0-132499 GCA_002573585.1 Helicocarpus griseus UAMH5409 | reverse complement strand
AAAAAAAAAAAAAAAAAAAAAAAAAAAAAAAAAAAAAAAAACATCATCACAACAGTAAAAAGAAGATAACAAATGAAGATAGTCCCCATAAACCCAAAACCTCCTACCTACCCCTCCCCCCTCTCCAACAAAACCACAATCGTCGCCTTCCGCCCCTGCACATGCGTCAAATACGCATCCAGCTCATGATCCTCATCGATCACATACACCGCCTCCCTCTCCCCATTCCCCGCCCCATTACCATTGGCATTACCATCCTTTTCAATCCCCTCCACCCTTCCAATCCTGACCGTCTCATCACGAAACCGCGCCCTAACCAACCCACGCAACTCCGCCAGCGTCCGCGTCGACAGCTTTTCCACCCACGTTTTGGAGTTCTGATATACTTGCGACTGCGGGTGGACGCGCAGGTAGATCGGGATAGGGAGGAGGGCGGTATCGAGCAATGGGTCGACGTAGGCGAAGGGGTTGTGATGTGGGTTTGTCGTGGTAGTTGATGTGCTGGTTGCGTTGGGGTGGTTGGTTGTTGGGTCGTGCGGGTTGTGAGGGTTGTGAGGATTGTGAGGGTTGTGGTGATGGGAATGATGATGATGATGATGATGATGATGAGACGGGTCGAGGGCGAAGGAAGGATCGTTGGCGGCTTGGAGGAGCGAGGGGTCTATTTGCAGGTCTGGAATTTCGCTGGACATCATCGGAGCACTGGCGAGGGCTTGCGAGGCGAGGGTACTGATTCCGTTGCGGATTGTCGTCGTGGAGTTTGTCGACTGGTGCGTGTAGCTGGGGGTAGTAGTACTGCTTTGGGCGCGGCGGGCTGCAGAGCTGTTGCCATTATTACCACCATTCTCATTATTCGACGCGCAAGACTTCTTCCTCGACGGATCCCGCTTGGAAATCTCATCCCGTAACCTCTTATTCACATCCCGACACAAAATCTCCAACGCTTTGACCTTAACCGCATGCTCCGGATCCGCCTCCCCCGGCGCAAGAATCCGCTGCAGCAACTCCGACTCCCTAATCCACTTCTCCTTCAGCTCCCCCCAATGCTCATCGCCCGCCTCCAGCTTACTCGTAAAATGATCCGCCTTGAGCGTCTGGTAAAACGCATCGCGAATCTGCCGACTCTCCTCCGGATTGATCCCAAGTGCATTCTTCGCCTCCGCAATCGTCATGCGCCGCTGCAGCGTGCGCATCCGCTTCGTGACATCCGTACACACAACATCCAACGCCAGCACCTTGGCCTCCATCTGCCCCGGATTCGACCAAAACACCCCCTGCAAATGCGGCGATTCATGAATCAACCGATCCTTGGCCGCCTGCCACTTCTCCGGCCCCGCCACCGTCTTCTTGATAAACCCGGCCTCCTCACAAATATGCTGGAAATGATCCCTCAACTGTCGATACATCTCATTATCCAAGCTTAAATACTGCTTGCTCTCATCAATAGTCGTCTCGGAGGGGAACCTCGGCGGGCCCGGCGGGTCAGCAGGCAAACCCGCCCATCCCCTAGTCCTCCGCCGCCGTTTCCGCGCAGCCCACCTCTCCTCACTCTCCGCCTGCAGCCGCTCCAACCTCTCCTTCCTCTTGGCCAAAACCTCTGGCGACAACCCAGGTGACGGGGCACGCTGCTGCTGCTGCTGCTGTTGTTGTTGTTGCGGCGCCTCCCCCGCCGCCGCTCCAAGCTCCGCCACAAACTCCTGCTCCGCAGCCTCCAACCCCGCCTCCGATTTATACGCCTCCTGCTGCAGCGCCAGCAGTCCCTCATCGCCACCTAACTGGCCCGACATCATCACCGGTGCGGATGCCGCAGCAGTATTGTTCGTCGTCGTCGCAGTAGTCGCCGTCGTCGCAGGTGATGAAACCGCTGCTGCGCTCGACTGCGCCTTCATCCCATTAGGCACGCGCAGGAGCCAACGATTCTTCGCGCGGACGCGCATCAGCTCGCGCTCCTTGATCTCAAACCCTTCCTCATTGAGCATGCGCAGCATATCGCGCTGGCTGGTGTTTCGCTCCCACAGCTCCTTTATGCGCGCGACGAGGCCTGCGTTTTTGTGTGCCGGGTTTTGTTTCGAGGGGAAACCCCAGCGTTTGAATTGGGTTTGGAAGGCGCGTTTGCTATAATAATGCGAGAGAAGAGGGGAGTGGGGGTGGTTAGTTGAAATAAAAAGAAGGGACGAAACGTCGCAAAGAAATTTTCGTATATAAAATATGAAAAGGACAAATTTAAACTATATAACTCACCTAGGCGCAAACTGATAATACACCTTCATATACTCCATAATCTCCTCCAGCGCCTTCTTATCCTCGATATACATCTTGAAGCAGATGTCGCGCTTGCCATCCCAGTCGTAGACCATCTTTTGTTTTTAACTTTTTATTTCCGGTTCTTCACTTATTTTCTCTCTCCCCCGCCCATTTTATAATTTTTCTCCGAACGTTATTTTTCCTTTCCCTATTTTATTTTTGGGAAGCGCGTTGTTGGGTAAATCACCCCTCCAACTTCCACCGCATGTGAGCGAGTTGGGGTGCCTTTCGCGCTGCAGCAAAAAGACGTAATAATTGTTTCCCTTTTGCTGAATCGGTTTTAGCTTCGCGGGTTTTCTCGATTCGCGGCTTGGGGGTGATGGGTGTGTCGTTGTGGTCTGCCGTAGAAGGGATGGGGGGAGGGAAAAAAGAAGCCGGCGGTGGTTGTGATCTACCGTAGTGGAAAAATTGGTCACGTGAACATGTATTATGTAATGATGACTTATGCCAAGAGCTTGGACCTCGTGGGACAGAATGCCGAGGTTGAGGTCGCAAAGAGCCCGGTCTGGCAGACTGGCGGTCAAGGATCTATCGTGTCAGTAGTGATCAGGAAAACCGGTTTACAGGTTTAACAGGTTTAGAAGCACATAATTGATTTGTCGTTGTCAAGGGTTCTCCTGGATTCAGCGCTCAAAGACCCAAGTATCCATCCCCTGTTACATACATGAACGAAAGCCACGCTTGCCCGTCACCTCAATCCAAGAATCCTGAGGCATCCTTCAAGACAGAAAACTGATAAGCTTATCAGGAAAGAGAGATAAAATGAACATAGGTTGCTTCGGTCCAAATCAGCGCCAAAAAGCTTGTAGGGCGAGGGGCCAACAGGAAAGTCGGCATAGGAAAAAGAAAACGAAAAAAGAAAGCCCGTGGTATCCGTAAAAGTGTCCCCCCCCCCCCCCCAAAAAAAAATGAAAGAAGTACAAAAATGGCTCAGACGGCAAAGAACGAGGAGCCTGTCCTGTCGCGTACTGAGTGAAAAACCCGTTCTTCTGCTGTAACTCCAAAAAGAACGCCAAACCAATAACTATATCAGGTCCGCCCAGCTCCGGCTCTGGCACCCGGTGTCGAAAGGTGTACATATACGTGTATATAGTGATTGCCCTTGTCACGGATCCCGCCGAACTCTGCAATAGCAAACCGGAGGGGAAAAAAAAGAAAAGGAAAGCAGTAACGCCGCTCATCTCAGCATGCCGCCATATACATATATACCGTCGTAGTTTAATCAATCCCTCTTCTTCCTCTTCAACTTCCTGCCCATCTTGAACAGCTTCGTCCTCAGCCATGTAATAAACAAAACCCAAGCGCTTTTCGGGCTCTCAAACGAACGACTGATATTGTTATGCGAATATTCACTGCTACTTTTCGCCGACTTCTCATTTAAAGGTCTGCGGCCGCCACCAAAAGAAGTTCGTTTCTCGGTGGGTGCTGCATCTTGCGAAGAAGATGTAGATAGCGGTTGCTCCTTTTTCTCCTGTCGCCGTAGTTGACGATCATAAGCCTTCATACTCTGCTTCTCCAGCTTGCGGTTTTTGGCAGCCTCTTTATCTTCAAAGGCTTGCCGTGCGGCCTGGACGGCCGCCACTCTAGCAGCAGGGTCCGTATTGGTGCGGACTCGAGAACGAAAGGCAAAGTCGAGAGAGCTTCTTGATAATGGTGAAACAGTCTCGTAGCTTTCCCTGGTGTGGTTTAACGACGATGGAATGGTAACGTTTGTCATTGAACTGGTCTGGATCTGATACGGCTTCGTTTCAGCACTGGGGCCGGAAGAGATCGGAACGAAGAGTTCCCGATGGATGGAGGTAACGTCGTCCAAATCTGTACTGAACTTGCCAGCATCTGCAGAGTGTTCACTCCCCATGACAGAGTTTTGGTAGGAATGAGCTATAGGTGGAGTATAGGGGCGGGGAGTTTGACGCATGGGGTGAACATATTGAGAGCCAGGTTTATGCAAGCTATTCGAAGTTACACCCGAATATTGTGACGTCCCGCTCGTGGATCTGTTGTGGGAGGTAGAGGCACCCCTCCGGGAAAGAGAGTTGTCGGCATACCTCCGATCACGTTCGAGATTGGTGTAGATCCCAAGGCCTTCATTTTCGAGGGCAGACCGATCTAAATCGATGGAGGTAGAGCCTCCGTTGGTTGATCTCTTCAGATGCGATCTGATGTTGGCCTTGTGCTTTATAGACTTTTCCTTCTCAGTCCTTGACGGGTACCCCGAGAAAGATCGACCGTTTCCCATCCCCCGGTAAGAAGCCATATCTGACGAGTCCGGGGAATTATTTATCCAAGTCTGTTTCGAAGTCGATTGCGTAGGTAAAGCAGAGTCGTGGGCCAGCGAGGCCGAGCGTCTATCATGAACGGAAGAGAAGGGCGGGGAATCCTCTAGCCCGTCGAATCTCGAGGGAGAGCTTGAAGAGCGAGGAGAGGAGCGGTTACGCCGCCGCGAGCTCACAAACTTGGTCGCTCTGACGGCAGCACGGACATCATCGTGGTTGTGTCCAGGATGCGGGTGGTGGTGACTGACAGAGGTCTTTTTTAATTTGGGAGAAGCCATTCCGGCGGCTTCCAGCGTATATAAGAATGGGCTGAAGAAGGTTTTACCCCTCCAGCATATAGTGTTTTGAAGACGGGTTGTCTAGCTATGATGCATCGGACTCTGGGTTTGCGAAATGACGTTAGAGGAGCTTTTTAGGGTTAGAGTTGGCGAAGACACTGTCCGCAATTCAGAGTTGCCGGAAGAGAAGCTTTAACCCCCAAAGCCGGGAGGGGGATATTGCGGACAGCGAAGAACCACGTTTTAAGGAATAGGTTATTTATGGTTTTTGTATAATAGGTAGGTAGGTAGTATATAGCCACAGGCTTGTGAGGGAGGGTTCAAGAGAAGCGGTCGTATAGAAGCTCAAAGTTCAAAGGAACGAAAACGAGCAGAGGCAGTGAAGGCATACTGCATGGCATAGTAGGGGGAGTCGAAGCAGCAGTAATAATAATAATAAACATACACCATGGACGGGTAAATTAGACACAATCCAGAGCCACCCTAACCACGTCAAGAGGGCGAGACGAGTGACGAGGGCTGCTGAAGAGGATGGCGCTGCACAGTGGGCAGTGGAGGGAGATGGAGAGAAGATGGAGACGGAGATGATGATGAGTCTGGGGAGAGAGGAGGTTGGCCTGGACGATGGAAGACGAAGGTCGGACAGTCAGCATCGGTACGGTACGGTATGGTATCGGTATTTGTTTACCGTATTGTTGACAGACTCCATCGAGGCGCATTCATACGGCCTGTAATGGCCATACCTAGATACACAGCATGGGGAATCGCATTTGCGGGGGGGATACGGTATTGTTACCATATCGGACAAGTGGCTTGGCAGCTGGTGACGTTGTGATTAGCTCAGCAGGCGGATCTGTCAGGCGGCGGCTCCCCAGACTCAGTCGGTGGAAGACAGATAACTCAATGTCAGGAATAGCAATATATCAATTAATTCATATTCATATCTGGTTTGATACAATACTACAATACAACCAACTGACTATGACTTCTCCCGCTCTGAAACTTTCCCCGGCAAAACACTGCAACAAAGCAACGTCCTGCCAATGTACAAATGTTTCAGACCCCGCCTTTTCCCGCAGCTTATCCATAGGGGTTTCTTGCATACTTCTACCAACTTCATTCGTGCATCAGAAGCCAATAATGGTACACTCATGCTAATTATTGTTGCAGTGCGAGGTATAAATAAATGATCAATATTCAATATTCTCAAAAACTCAAAAACTCAGAAACTCTGTTATTTTTGGACAAGCCATGGACCAACAGATGTCTCAAAGTCCTCATACATATCAAACCAATATTGGCAATCCGTGACCACCTGTCAGCCTGTCACCGAGCATATAAAGAATCGACGGGTCGGCCTATGACTTATCCTTCTTCTACCTTTCGGGACACCCGTACTTTCACAACAGAACTCGGTTGGCAACACAGCCATATTACCCGTACCCTTATTATTATCATTGTCACTGTCACTCTTTGCTACCCAAGAGTAGTGAAAACAACACGAAACGATCCAGTCACATGCCGTATAACTAAAACATGCCGTATAACTAAAACATGCCATCTTCAGCTGTGGCCAGAACCTGACCAGGGCAGGATTCTGAGCGGAGAATGTCTATAAAATTTATCCGTGCTGAAATTACATTACGTTACGGCGGCGGCGAAGATGGATTCCCAGCCCAGCTGATAACGCGTTGATAATGATGATGATGGTAATGGCGGTAAACAGGAACATCGTTCCCGGGTGGCAACAACGAATATCAGTTGAAAACGGGGAATCATCTTATTATTATTATGTTGCGTACTGCGTACTGCGTTGCGGCAACAGGAAACGTCAACAAGCCGAGTTCAAAGCCACACTTCCATCCCCACTGCTCCAGATGGTTGGTTGGCCGGGAGAACCGCGGGGCTGAGGCAGACTCGTGGCGATATATACATGATGACAGCAATAAGTATTCGAGGGGATGATGGAGTTGTGAAGTTCCTGGTTACATATATCTATCTATATGCTACTCTGCTATGTAACGGACCGACGGCTTATTTCTTGGTACATGTACAAACCTTGGGACATATATATTCCTACCCCGTAGAGAAGTTCAAACAACATTATTTTCAAAACATCTACCTTTTAGACGCGAGACATCTCCTCATTTCCCCTCATCTTTGTGCCATTTTCCTGATCTTACATATAAATAAATATCCCCAACCCCGCTTATCCAAACTACCCCTCCGTCCACTCATTCCAACATCCTATATTTAATACTTTCATGTATGTACTTACCCCTCATCTACTTCGCTGTCCAAGCCTCTATCTACCGCATGACACGGCTACATAGACAAGATAGCAGACGACAAAAACAACAGCGGGGGTACTGCTGAAATATCCCCGCTGGATGTATACACATGACATTTCAAATTTCTTGGAGCTGACCAGGGTTTCAGTTCTAGACATCTTGGTACTATATCATTGCACGGCACATGTCACTAAATTATCACAGCATTGGGTTATTCCAGTCGACACGGGATGACTGGGCATGATCCAAGTTTGTCAAAGTAAGACTTCCTTAAATTATTATTTTTATTCTTGTTAAACGCGCATGTAAGGGGTCGTGGACTTCAACCCTTCCTGTGCCAGTGTATATGTGCACACATGAACAACATAATAACATGTATATGTATGTTTATGTCGTACATGTAGATCTCACGGTCTAGGCTTTCTTCCAGAGACGCTGTTTCTTTTCTTAGAATATGTGATCGGGAGATCGCTGGAAGAAGAAAAACCCTGAGTATGGTTGGTTGGTTGGTTAGATTCAGGGCAGCCAATATCATTCCAACGACGGTGAGATGTGAGTTACTGATATTTACTCCACATCGCACAGCAGGAATAATATTCAATATGTATGTCTTAAGGAAATTTCCTTTTTGTCATTAGCTTTTGCTGAATCTATGCTTTTGTTCGACGTTTAATTTAACATGCGCTTCTTTCCCTGCTATTTTTAAGGTTACAGATGCGGTGGTTTCAGTAAAAGCTCCGTCCAAGCGGCCTAGACAATATTGCCGGTGTATGGATGGCAGAAACAGCCCACGATCAAACTCGGAGATGATCTTGTTTCTTTTTATACTAGAGAGTTTTGATTTCAATAATTTTTCAATCTATCTCCCTCTCCTTTTCTTTATCTCTTCGCCCGTATGCCTCACTAGGGAGCTGACGGAGATTACGCCCGCTGCTGACGTTTCATATAGAATGCTACTCACTACTCTCGTTTCAATAACATCCGCACTACTATATACAATAAGGCCCCGTTTATATATAGCACGGTTCTGTGCTACTATAACCAGAATTATTATTCTTTTCATACACATCATTTCCCGTCTCTCAGAAGGAGATCCTAAACACCAAAGCCTGGGTATCAAGACTGATCCCAGAAGTATCCGCATAGTCGAATCTTCCAAAGTTCAAATGGCCTAAGGAGCCGAATAAAAAAGAAAAAGGTTAGCAATTCGTCAAATAAGGAAGAGAAAAAAACTTCTTTATCGGGGAGAAAGGGGAAAGGGGGGTGTTGGGTGTTCAACATACCATCCTGCGTCATAAAATCATTATCACTGAAACTAATCAAGAAATACTCCTGCTCCCCTTCCCCCTCACCATCACCATCGCCACTAATCCTATCCCTCTTATCAACCGGTACAACGGCCAAACTCTCCCACTTCTCATTCAACAACATCTCATCCTGCTCACCCCCATTATGCAGCCCAAACTTCCCCAACTCCGTCGCAAGATTATAATCAATAAACTTGCAATACTCCACCGCCTGAATCCCCTCCTTCAATTCCCCCTTCCCATCCGCAATCGCGCCCTCAGCCCCATCATACTCCTCCCCCTTGATATCCGTCGTCGACTCCGTAATCGCAAAAATATCCGCCTGCCGATACACAGACTCAGTCTCATCCTGTCCGCGGCCCCGATCCGAATCGCGCGCTAGCACCAAAAAGTCCCCGCTGGGCAGCTGGTGAATCTCAGACTGCGACGCGACAAGCTCTGCGCTCTGAGAATCCTTTCCAGACGGATCCCGGTACGTGGGCAGCGTGACGACATATTCGTGCGCGTAGCGCGCCTTGGCGCCGGAGATGTCATACTGCAGCAGCCGCGCCTGCTTGCGGTTCTCCTCGTCCGGCCCGCCCTCCTGGTTCAGGCCGGACTGGAGCAGGGCGAACAGCGTCGAGCCATCGGGCGAGATGGTCAGCGCCTCCAGGCCCTGGTTGTTGTTGCGGCCGGACTCGGTGTCTTCGGGCGTGGGCATCTGGTCCGGGTTGTAGATGGGTGGGGAAGCGGCGCTGAAGCTGACGCTGCCGTTGCGGCGCGGCAGGTACGCGGCGGGCGGCTGGATGGCCTGTAGCATCTTTCCGTAGCGCGAGAATTGGTAGATGTAGGGCCCGTACTCGTCCGAGACCCAGAAGGTTTCGTGGTCGCCTAGGGCGAGGCCTTCGCAGTCCATGCTGATGGCGCGGCCGCCGGGGCCTGGGCCGCCGAAGCCGTCGCCGACGTATGTCGCGACGGGCAAGGGGGGGAAGTCGGGGTATTCGGGGAATTCGATGGAGCCGGTGATGTCGGCGTCGAGGCCGGTGGTGGCGGTGCCGTCCGGGCCGGTGAGGAGGATGGTGTCCTCATGCTTTATTTGAAGGTTGGGTTTGGAGGGGTTCGTGGCGGAGGCGTTGGGGGCGGGTTTAAATGAGAGGGAAAGCTTTTGGATGCGCGATTGGACGTTCAGGGTGCCATTGGTGTTCCTGAGAGGATGTATGGGCTGATTTAGCTGCTGAGATGACTGGCAATTGTAGGCGAGGTAAATAGTAAGAGGGTTGGTTATTTTACCATCCACGATCCGGCAGCGCGAATGCCGTTCCCTCATACGTGCCGTCCTCCTTCCGCTCCCACGAGGACTTATCAATGGCCAACGAGCTACCAATTCCGCCCAGCGTATCACCATACTTGTCAACGGTGTTTGAAGGCACGAACCCGTACCCCTCCAGGCCATGGTAGCTGTACGATTTCCCTCCGCAGGTCAGCTTCTTGACCACATCCTGGCCGCCAGATGGTGCAGCATTTGCCGCGGCCACAAGGGCAGACAAGGTAAACCAAAAGGACCGCATGATGGGTTATCTAGCTGATCCCCAAAACGAATGATAAGGATATAGCAAAGACATTGCCAGGGAACATTCTGGCGCTTTATGTACAGCCGGAATGAGCATGGCATCATTGGTATCCGTCCTTCTCCATAGAAACCAGGTGGAGGTTTCTCTTCGTTCCTCGGCGGCGTGGGGACTGTACTCCCATTCATTGGAACAGATAGCCATCATTCTCCACCAGTTCATCTGTTTTTTTCCGCCGCCATATCATTATCTTCACGATGGCAGTCCGATCATCCAATGCAATAGCGTATCACCCGCATATCATCGTAGTTTGCATAGGCCCGATGTTACTTACTGGCGACGGGCATAAGCTAGTCTTCCGTAACTGAGCCATTGATGAGGCTTCTTTGCTAGATAGTGCAACCCCTTGCTGTAGAAAAGAGATTCGAGAAAGCTGTCAGGGCCGATGGTTGTTGTTTCGTGGTGGGGGTTGGCAAAGGCGGAAGTTGGAACGTGAGCTGATGATGGCGGCCAATTGGGCAATGGCCCGGAGCTGGGCCGTTTTAGGGCGCGATTTTAGTGGGATGCGGATTAAGGCCAAGAATCGCGGTAGCATAACATCTTGAATTTCTAGAGATATTCTTACAAATTAGTTTCGTTCGCAAAAAGAACATGACTCGAACCGCTGCAATTGCGCGATTATTGAATACATGCCAGTCGACTGAGAGACAAAAGTCGGGAATTTAAAAAGTCAGACCGAGATCTCCATTTGAATATCCGATAGTTACACTGACCGGCTCAGCAGACATTGCTTATTATATATACAGTTCATAACAATATCATGCGCCCTAAATTGGGAAAAGGGGGCAAATAGCCTCTCTGCAACAGAATAAACCAAAGGCCACAGGCAAAAACAACTCACTCATTCCCAGGTTGTCGCGACCTTCGGATAGTTCCTGCCATCCATGCCAAGGTCTTCATAGATGGTATCGTCATCTACAGACACGACGGACAAATAATTAGATATCTACTCGATGTGCGCAACTATAGCGAAGGATGCGTGTCATTGTCCAGGGGACTCACCATTTAGAGGATCCGCCCGCACTTCATTTTCGTGCTCCAGCGTCTCAACTTCCTCGCCGGCCTCTTCTGTCCCCATCTCATGATGGGTTCCCCCAATCAAAAGGAACTGCGCATTGGGGGTATCGATGAATTCGGGCCGTAATGGCGCCCAGCGCAGATCACCAAACTCTTCGCGGACCCTACAGTCTTCGCGTTAGAGTGAAGGCATTGACCACTTTCTGAAGGAGACTTACTTTTCTGGATAATCAGGTTGCTTCGGCAGCTGCGCTGTTCCGGGATACTTTGGATTCTTCGCACTTGCGATGAAACTGCCACGAGGGTTGAGCCCAATGTCCTTTTGCACCTCACTAAACTCGGACGGGACAGTCAAGTGGTATGTCAGGTGTGCAGCGCGATCCCGAGTCGTAATCGCATAAACGCCCTCGGCCACGGGGGTCGCGGCGGGCGTATGTGTGGTTCCCCTAGTCGCCGTCTCCTTCTCTGCAGCAAGGAACGACTCCCGAATAGCCTTTGCCGTGGTACCTGTCTTTTCCACGAAGCCCATAAACCGGTCCCGGCTAGATTTCGGAAGTTGCTTTTTGGGTAGCACAAGGAGGCGGCAATTCTCATTGTCGCCAATCGTGCCCTCGCCCAATTTTGCGTCGCGGGGTAGCGGTCTCAGGACGATGAAACTTCGTGCCACCTGGCTCATGCTCTCTGGCTCGCCAACGTTGACCTTGCCGCGGAAGAAGAAATAAATAATGCCCTTCTCAAGGACGTTGGACGGGAGTTCTTTGCGCTCTTCAGTCTCCTTTACGGCTGTGGGCTCTGCTGGTTTGTCCTCGGTTCCGGGTTCGGCGACTTTATCCGCTGTGGGTTGTTGTTTTTTCGGTGCAGCACCTTCGGCTTCTTCCTTGGGCTTTTCCTCCTTTTCCGGTTGCTTAGCTTCGCCATTGACAGCCCCAGGTTCCTTCTTTCGTTCCTCCTTAGGCTCCTCTTTTTGTTTCTCTTCTTGCTTCTCTGGAGGCTGTTCCTCCTTGCCCTTTTCAGGTCTTTGATGCTTTTCTTCCTTTACTTCAGTTGGCTCTTGGTCCTCCTTCTTCCCGCGCTTTGTTTTGGGAGCTTCTTCCTGGCCCGCTCCCTTGCGCTTACCACCGGCCGCTTTCTTGGTCCCAGCTCTAGCACCTTGATACAGGGCTTCGTTTGCCTTGGCAGCGGCCTGCCGAGTCGACGTCCTCGATGACATGACGAGAGGATTGGAGCTACTGTAGCTAGGGGAATTGGGTTGGGTATTGATTAGTCAGTTCACATGAGGAATATTGAAAGTGGCCGGCTGGACGTGCAGCTAAGAGATATCTATCATTGAGCGAAGACAGCAGTGTTTGCCATACTTTGGGCTTTAATACTGTTGGCAACCGTGAGCAACAACTGACGTCATGAGTCTGCCAGGTCTGGGAAAACCTATTCCGGATCGGGAGCAGGCGGGTCACATGACATTGACTGACTGTCAAGGAGACTTTGTAGAATCCCAAAACATCGAGTTTGATATTCGGAGGAAGCCAGAGAAGAAGCTGTAGTTATCGATTGATCTTTATTGTCCGAATCACTTGATGCTTGCGTTCTCTCAGCCAACATCCATCCTATCGACATTTTCAGCAGCTGTCTTCAATCCACTGTTTCCACCCGGACCCCGAATAGAACGATCGTAATCGGAACTCGATTTCTCGGCAGACTGAGAATCATTAACATCACCGCTACATGTAAATATTCGCCTTCTCTTGCGCGATTTGTCCGGAGTAGTCAAAACCCTCTCACCGCCTTCCAGCTCGACTACCTCTACATACCCAGGATCTGAGGAGCAATCCGGGGGGTTAGACGTAGATCGTCCCCCAATGGAATCTCCCGCCTTCCTCTTCCGCCCTCTTATCTGTAGCCTGCGGTTCCCGTAGTCTGTGATATCTGAGTCACAGCCCAATGCTTTCATTGAATCAATCAAACCACTCTTCCCCAGATCGTCGAGGTCAAGCTCGTTTGTCTCCCCGGATTTGTTGGCAGACTGAGGAGTCGACGGTCCAGATTCGGCTTCTTCGTATTCATAGGGTGCAACCACTTCCACATCGCCCTCGTAGCCAGTATCTTGCGCGGTTATGTCCTCCACTGTGATGTTGTCGTTTCCGTCGTTCAACCGGGGAGTGCGCGCGGGGTCAGACACATTCTTCAAGTACCGTTTGGTGTCCGGAGACTCATAAGATGTGCTCGCAGTGCCATGCCCGCTTTGATATTCATATTTTGGCACTTTTGAAGGTCGGGGAGAACACGCAGTTCTCCGGTACCTGGTACTCATCTGCTGAGCATTCGGACGCGTATCACACGGGATGGGTCGCCCGCCACTTCAGACCATTTTAACAGAAAAAGTGATCTAGATGTAAGTAACTAGTAGCGTAATAGGCCAGATTCGAAAAGGTTGACAATGAAATGAATTATCAAGTGGGACGGATAATGAACGATATGCTGAGCAGTCGTGTATATAACTGCGGTTATATATGGCAGGACCTCTGGCTCAAAACAGGCCAAACCAGCTCTCTATATATATTCGGATCCTGTATGCAAGCCCTGGATTATCCCATTCCATTCCCATTATTCCTGTTTGTTCCTAATGATGATGATGATGTTGATAATTGTTCGATGACTCTCCCCAGCCAATGAGGCTCAACCGTGGCCCGCCCACCTGCTTAGTCATGGCCCTGGCCTCAAACCACAAAGTGTCCACGTACCAGCAACAGCTGCTCTAGGAGAAGCCCAGCGACAGCGACAGCGACTCTGGACATCCCGCCGATATATACCCTTCTTCTCGTCTGTGTCTACGCCTGTCAATTGCCCTGTCCTAGTTATATGAAGTCCAATCGATAGCTGCTATCCTTTGATCGGCGCGCGGAGACCTA
Source organism: Helicocarpus griseus UAMH5409 (assembly GCA_002573585.1). Classification (NCBI taxonomy): domain Eukaryota; kingdom Fungi; phylum Ascomycota; class Eurotiomycetes; order Onygenales; family Ajellomycetaceae; genus Helicocarpus; species Helicocarpus griseus. The sequence goes on along the minus strand of PDNB01000069.1, from coordinate 118,513 downwards.
TTCACGGGGCGGCTCCGGCCAACACTCTACCAACATGCAGTCCGCTCCCAACATGCTCACCAAGGCATGTTCTCCCCCATACTGTCGAGTCTTCTCTGAACTCGCTGCTAATACGGGCCTCATATACAGTTTGAGTCAAAGTCCTCTCGAGCAAAGGGCATTGCGTTCCATCCAAAACGGTATGCCCGTTCCGCTTACCTCCCCCATCCGCAATCTTCACCCCCATTGACATGAACAGGCCATGGCTCCTAGTCTCCCTCCATTCCTCCACCATCCAATTATGGGATTACCGCATGGGAACCTTGATAGACCGCTTCGAAGAACACGATGGGCCTGTCCGAGGCATAGATTTCCACAAGACCCAGCCCCTCTTCGTTTCGGGAGGTGACGACTACAAGATCAAGGTCTGGTCGTATCAAACGCGCAGATGTCTTTTCACCCTCAACGGCCACTTGGACTACGTGCGAACAGTCTTTTTTCACCATGAGCTTCCTTGGATCGTTTCAAGTTCCGATGACCAGACAATTCGCATTTGGAATTGGCAGAATAGATCGCTGAGTATGTGGCATTGGATCTCCTCTATCGCTTTTAGCAGGCATACTGATACGGGGGGGGTTTAGTTTGCACCATGACCGGACACAACCACTATGCTATGTGTGCGCAATTCCACCCGAAAGAAGACTTGATTGTCTCTGCTTCGCTAGATCAGTCGGTTAGAGTCTGGGATATTTCTGGCCTGCGGAAAAAACACTCTGCGCCAACTTCCGCGCTGAGTTTCGAGGATCAGATGGCTCGCGCAAATGCCAGCCAGGCGGATATGTTTGGTAACACCGATGCTGTGGTTAAGTTTGTTCTTGAGGGTCATGATAGGGGCGTCAACTGGGTTTCTTTCCACCCCACACTGCCTTTGATCGTTTCAGCGGGCGATGATCGGCTGATCAAGCTTTGGAGAATGAGCGGTATGTTCTGTGACCGAAAGCTATTCATAAATGTTACTAACCTCTTATAGATACCAAGGCTTGGGAAGTTGACACCTGCCGCGGTCACTTCCAGAATGCGTCTGCTTGTCTGTTCCACCCTCACCAAGACCTCATCCTCTCCGTCGGCGAGGATAAAACCATTCGTGTATGGGATTTGAATAAGCGCACCTCGGTTCAGTCGTTCAAGCGTGATATGGACCGTTTCTGGGTCATTGCTGCTCATCCGGAAATAAATCTGTTCGCTGCCGGTCACGATACGGGTGTGATGGTCTTCAAGCTGGAAAGAGAGAGACCCGCTTCCGCTATATATCAAAACCAGCTCTTCTATATCACAAAGGAGAAGCACTTGCGGTCTTATGATTTTGCCAAGGATGTCGAGTCCCCGCCTATGTTATCCCTGAAAAAGTTAGGCAGCCCATGGGTTCCTCCAAGAACTCTCTCGTACAATCCAGCAGAACGCGCTATTCTAGTCACATCGCCTACCGACGGCGGTACATACGAGCTTATTCATATCCCGCGGGATTCTACGGGTGCTATTGAGCCAACCGACATCAAACGGGGCAGTGGAACATCCGCTGTGTTTGTAGCGCGAAATAGATTTGCTGTTTTCAGCCAGTCGAACCAGCAAATTGATATCAAGGATTTGAGCAATTCGACGACAAAGACGATTAAGCCACCCGCTGGAACTTCTGATATTTACTTTGGCGGAACTGGTTCCCTTCTCATAATAACGCCTACAAGCGTTGTGCTCTTCGATATTCAGCAAAAGAAGCAGCTAGCTGAGCTAAGCGTTAGTGGAGTCAAATATGTTATATGGTCTAATGACGGACTTTATGCTGCTCTGCTCAGCAAACACAATGTCACCATCGTAACCAAGAACCTGGAGCATGTTAGCACTCTTCATGAAACTATCCGCATCAAGAGTGCAACATGGGACGATGCCGGCGTACTGTTGTATTCCACGCTCAACCACATCAAATACTCTCTTCTAAACGGGTAAGTTTACTTTGATATAACTATTATACAGGGTTGAAATACTTACGAATCAATAGTGACAACGGTATCGTCCGTACTTTGGATTCCACTGTATATCTCGTTCGCGTCAAGGCAAGGAATGTCTATTGTCTCGACAGAACCGCGAAGCCGATAATCCTTGAAATCGACCCAACTGAATATCGATTCAAGCTTGCCCTTGTCAAGAGAAACTACGACGAAATGCTCCAAATCATCAAAACCTCCAGCCTCGTCGGCCAGAGCATTATCTCCTATTTGCAAAAGAAGGGATATCCTGAAATTGCTCTTCAGTTCGTTCAAGACCCTCAAACCCGCTTTGAACTTGCTCTGGAGTGCGGCAATATCGATGTGGCCATAGACATGGCGAAACAACTCGATCGCCCTAAACTATGGAGCCGACTTGGTACTGAAGCGTTGGCACATGGAAATCACCAGACTGTGGAAATGACATACCAGAAACAAAGACTATTTGACAAATTGTCTTTCCTATATCTGTCGACTGGTGATAAGGAGAAGCTCACTCGCATGGCGAAGATTTCAGAGCACCGAGGAGACTTCACCTCACAATTCCAGAACGCTCTTTACCTGGGTGACGTTGAAAGCCGGATACAAATGTTCAAAGAGATTGACCTCCGTATGTTGCTTACCACTCTTTCTCTAACTGCATTACCTGCTAATGATATCTAGTCCCACTCGCATACTTGACCGCAAAATCCCACGGCCTCACCGAGGAAGCCGAGTCCATCCTTGAATCATGTGGCCTCACTGAAGACCAAATTACACTACCATCTCTTGGCCAACCAGTCCAGCTTCCACAACCTATTGTTCCTACATACAAGGCCAACTGGCCTGTAAAGGCTCCCTCTCATTCATCCTTCGAGAAGGCTTTGCTTGGCGAGGTTGGCGAGGACGTTGTCACCCCTACTAATGGATACGAAGCACAGGCAGGCGAAGAGGTTGGAACATTTGGTCGCGATACATTGGGAGAGGAACACGATGAGGAAGATGCTGCCGGATGGGATATGGGTGATGAAATTAATGTTGAGGATGTAGAGGGTTTCGTCAACGTCGAAAGCGCCGAAGGCGGAGCTGGTAGCAGTGAAGCAGATATCTGGGCACGGAACTCGCCTCTTGCGGCTGATCATGTTGCTGCTGGATCTTTTGATACGGCAATGCAATTACTCAACCGACAAGTTGGTGTCGTAAATTTCGAACCGTTGAAACCACGCTTCCTCGAAATCTATCAAGCCACGAGAACCTACTTACCCGCCACAGCTGGACTCCTCCCGCTCGTCAACTATGTCCGGCGAACAGTTGAGGAGACCGATATCCGAAGCGTCCTTCCCATTATTCCGCGAGATCTTGAGACTGTTGCAAGCGTTGACCTCCAAGAGGGTTATGCTGCAATGAAGTCCAACAGACTAGAAGACGGCGTGAAGATTTTCCAGCGCATTCTGCACACTGTACTCGTAAACACCGTAACATCCGACAGTGAAGTCGAGGAGGCAAAGAAGGTCATCACCACTGCCCGGGAGTATATCCTCGCCATGTCCATTGAGCTTGAGAGACGGGCAATCGGCACAGACACCCCTGAGAAACTAAAACGAAGCCTCGAACTCTCCGCCTACTTCACTATTCCAAAACTGCAAGTTGCCCACCGCCAATTCGCACTTAGAGCAGCCATGAAACTGGCATTCGCCAAGCAAAATTTCTCCTCAGCTCTTAGCTTCGCTAACAGGATGATTGCCAACGGCGGTGTCGCCAAGTTCCTTGATGAGGTATGTCTAATTCCCTTATTTCAATGATCTTTTTGCCCTTTCCATTCCCCCCTTGCTAACTTCCCAAAACAGGCCCGCAAAGTCAAAGCCCAATGCGAGCGCAACCCACAAGACAAGATCGACATTGAATTCGACCAATTTGCCGAATTTGACATCTGCGCCGCCTCCTTTACGCCCATCTACGGCGGTTCACCCAGCGTCACATGTCCCTTCACGGGCGCCAAGTACCACGAACAGTACAAGGGCTCAGTATGCCGAATTTGCCAGGTGACGGAGATTGGGGCGCCGGCGAGCGGGTTGCGGTTGTTTGTTTCTAAGCAGGTTTAATATTTTTGAAATTGCAATATTGTGTGCTTGTTTTCTTTAGAATTTTTCTTTTAACTTTATGTTATTTATCTTATTATCATTTCATCTGATTCTCTACTTGTTCGTGTGATGTGTTTATTCTTTTTTTCATTTCCCATCTCCTTCCATCTTCGTGCTGAGAAAATAAATAGTTCCCCTAAAAAGCGGGTGATTTGAGTTAAGGGGCGTGGGTGATGTGCTTTTGATATTCAGCTTCTCTTGTTTCTTCTAATTTTGAGAGATTCTTGTCCGCCTTTTAGCATGAGATAGCAGAGTATGAACAGATGCCGCTTTTCCTATCTATCGTATGAATTTCCCTTCTCAGCATGTTTGCTGAGCATGTGTGGTATGCGTGGTTGGGTATATATAGATATCTTGTTGGACACCTAATTGTAGCCCATGTCTGGTTATATCTACAAGGTCAGCAACAAACGGGATTTAGTAATTATACATTGTCGCCAAATGGTATGTCCTAGATTGAACAATATCGTATTCTACATTTAATAATCTCTATCAAAGCTAAATATAAACGTTACTACAGGCTATACGCCAAATCTAGATGAGCAGAGATTCAAACCTCCTCCTAACATGCCACACGCCAAAAAGATACAGATCTAGAAAAAAAATCATTTCGCCATAGATTACACATAATGTACAGATAGACACGACCCCGTGGGAGGTAAGAGATACTCGTTTCCTCTCTCTATCCAACCTCCTCAACCCCCCTCAACCAACCAAACCACCCCCCCAGCTCCCCCAAATCAATCACACCTCCCATCCCTCCACCCAGTCCTCCACCTCTCCTCCCAAAACTTACAATCAAATTCCTTCTTCCCCAACTTCCGATTCACCTCATTATGCGCCTCGCACATCCAGTTCCCAAACTCCTGCCGCGTCCGCAACCGCGGCTTGTTAACCCCGCTAGGCTCGTTCATCCAGTTTCTGAAATCGTCCGCGCAGACCCAGCAGGGGTAGAGTTTGCTGAATAGCGAGAGAAAGGAGCGCATGTCGTTTTGCTGTTGCGGGGTTGCGATAGTTGGGTAGGTGGCTGTCATGCTGTGTAGGAGGGTCCAGGTGCTGCGGCCGAGGGTTTCGACATCGGGGGGGCAGTCGGGGGGATTGGTTTGGGTTTCGGGGGTGGTTGGGGTTGTTGTTGATGTTGCTGCTGTTGTTGCGGAGGGGGTGCTGGTGGTGGATTTTCCTTTCATGAGGGCGCGCCAGTCCGCCAGGGAGACGCAGGTGCGGCAGCTATAATGTAGAAAAGAAGTGAATTGTTAGTTTCAAATGAATTGGACTGGATCGGAAGTACCAAGGTGTAGAGCTTTCTTTGAGGGCGGGTTGTCATTTTTTTCGGAGGACGGGAGCATGGAGAAGATAAGTTACTTACGGCTTCCCCTCCTTATCCAGCACCACTCCCTTGCCCAGTTTTGGTTGCTCATGCCCGCCATCTTCTCGCTTGCTGTCTGCCGCAGCTGCGTGGGATTTGTGGTGTTTTGAGCTTGGTTGTTTGTTGAGCTCGTCGAGCTGCTCGGTCAGGATCTCCGCCATGGCGGGGGGGGTGGATTTGTATCTTGAACAATTGAGAAAAGGGCGCAAAGAGGAAGCTAATGGATGAGATGAAATCTGGTTTGGAATAGGAAAATTATATAGCAAAGTGTTCTTGGAAGGCTGTTGTAAAAGAAATGTATGGCCTTGATATGGATGGAATGCTGAGAAATCAAGCTCTCGACTTCGCGCGGGAACTAAATAAAATCGCCCAAGTCCCCGTCCCCGATCATCGATGGCTTGGCTCTAAATAATCCATCAACACGCCAAGGGAAAACTACATTAACACCGAAAAGCACAATTTATAGCATTGCAATGATGAGCCTACGCTCCTAACCATCCATATACTACTACACATCTACACAGAACGCGTCGCACGCTGTCCCCAACACGCGCCCTCGCGCCTTCTTTCAAGTCCCCCGACACACAGACACTCTCCCCCGCAACCACCCCCATATATTCGCAAACCATAACCATGTCCGACTCCGACTCCGACTCCCTATCCTCCACAGGAATCCCTTCAGACGATGTCCTCGAAAAGGGCCTACGCGACACCGTCGCGCGCATATTTGCCAAGGGAAACATGGAGGAATTGACCGTCAAGCGCGTGCGGGCTGCGACAGAGAAGGCACTGGAGCTGGAAGAGGGGTTTTATAAGGGCGATGAGGTGTGGAAGGGGAAGAGTGATGCGATTATAAAGGGCGAAGCGGTATGGCAATACCTCTTAGAGATATGCTCTAATTGAACTTTACAGGGTTTTTAAAGTTATATTATACTAACACATATTGTTTTGCGCCGATCTATAGGAGAGACAAGACGAATTGGCTGCTGAAAAGGAGAAGGAGAAGGATAAGAAGAAGGCATCCCCAGTTGCGCACAAACGGGCAGCTCCCTCGAAACCCAAGGCGCCCCCTAAGCGTGCCGCGACTAGCGCGTCGCAGTCGTCAAGGAAGAGACGGAAAACTGCTACCCCGTCGGAATCAGAAGAGGAGGAAGTGTCGTCTCCACCAAGCGAAGAGAGTGAGGAGGAGGAGGAGGAGGAAGAAGAAGAAGAAGTAGCACCCAAGCCTAGGAAACGAGCGCCACCAGCGAAGAAGACTTCAAAACCAGCAAAGCAAACCGCCAAACCAGCCCAAACAAAGAAAGAGACACCATCGTCGGAACTCTCTGACGTACCAGATGAATCCGAAAAGACTTCCGAGGCCCCTGAATCGAAGCCAGCCACCCCGAAGAAAGAGGCTACCGCTGACCGGGACGACTCGGAGAGCGAAATGTCCGTCCTAATCGATGACGAACCACAACGAAAAGCCAAACGACGCAAGTCATCAGAGCCCTCGCAAACCAAGCCCAAAAAGCAGAAACCCAGCAGCAAGGTCAAAGACGATGCCAATGCCGACCCTGACCAAGCAGAAATCAAAAAGCTACAGGGCCAGCTCGTCAAGTGCGGGATCCGCAAGATGTGGTATCGCGAGCTGGCGCCGTACGACACGCCCAAGGCGAAGATCAAGCATCTCCGCCAGTTGCTGAAGGACGCGGGTATGGAGGGCCGATTTTCGAATGAGAAGGCAAACGCGATCAGGGAGCAGAGGGAGCTGCAGGCTGATTTGGAAGTAGTCCGTGAGGGCGCGAAGAGGTGGGGTACCGGGAATGTTTCTGATGATGAGGAGGCGGGAGAGGGTGGGCGGCCGAGAAGACGGGTTGCGCGGGGGTTCCAGGCTCTGAATTTCCTTGGGGATGATGATGGGGAGGAGACGGATTGATGTGCGAATATCGTTTTGTTTCGTTTCGTTCCGCATTTGTTTTTATGTTACTGGTGACTCCGGCACATGAGTTGTGAACGTCGACATTGTATGCGCTGGCAGGAGTTCCTCGTTTGTGTATTTTTTTGGGGATCTAGGCGTTGCTGGCCAAGCGGGTATTGTAGCAAGCAGTCTGCCATAGTCGTATTGTAAAATGTCTTCATTTGTATGGCTTTCCTCCGCCCATGCGCTGGGCAACGAGACTGAAGACTGCGACTGAGGAGATGAAGAGGACCAGGTTGTAGAACTGGTAGTGTAGGCGATGGTTAGAGAGGGTTCCTTTGCGTCTAGGGATATATAGACATAACATACGGCATTTCTAGAGTACTCGTTCTCCTCAGCTTCAGTCCTGGATTCGACAAAAAGGCGTCTGAGATTGGGGAGATTGGCCTGGTATACGGGAGTCAGCAAGGTGTAGGAGGAGGAGGAGGAGTATGGGAAGAGACAGGGCTCACCATAATGATTAGACAGACAGAATAGCATTAGCAGAGACTCTTCAATGCCAATTGACTCGTCTCTTCCTCTCTCACTTCTGTATATATATTTTGTAGTTGTAGTTGTCCTGTTGATGTTTGGTCAGCTCCACGTTCCCCGTTTCGCTAGTGTGTCTTGCCTCGTCAATCAGACCAGACACTCTTATCCATATCCATGAAGAAGAGAAGAAGACACCGCATCACAGTCAACTACAGATAGACGGACAGACAGCATAGTACTGCGACACGGGTGACAGCAACAACAATACACTCCTCTCTACTTTATTGCCAGCCCGCTGAGGCACTCCCCATCCGCCGTGTGCAGATATCCCAATCCCCAATCAGCCACCACGCATCAACTTCTCTTCCCCGCCATCCCCCTTCGTTCGTCTTCTTCGTCTTCGCCAGAGCTTCCTCCTCCCCAGCCAGCCCTTGATCTTGCATCCCGCTGCTAAGGGGCGGCTTGGTCGCCGCTGATTCCCGTCTAGGAATATGGCTGTCAACAGAATAAGAGGCGCCTTCACTGCGCCCAAGAAGGGAGAAACCTTTGAGCTGAGAGCAGGTCTTGTGTATGTCTAGCTATATCTCCGGGTTATGTTTTATTCAATGCCAGCAATACTGACATGTATGCAGGTCTCAATATGCTTGGGAAAGGTATTTGCAATCTTCAATCACCCGTCGCCCGCCCAATACTCATGCTGCTGCAGAAAGGAATCCATACAAAAGACCATCATGGCCATGACGCTGGGCAAGGATGTGTCTGCGCTTTTCCCTGACGTCCTGAAAAACATTGCTACAAATGACCTGGACCAGAAGAAGCTTGTCTATCTTTATCTTATGTGAGTACTAGGGCCTCAGAACTCCTCTTGTAATTGTCGGGGGTGCTAATCGATGGATCCCCCCCTTTTGTACAGGAATTACGCCAAATCGCATCCCGATCTATGTATCCTTGCCGTCAACACCTTCGTCCAAGACTCCGAAGACCCAAACCCTCTTATACGAGCGCTTGCCATACGAACAATGGGCTGCATTCGAGTTGATAAAATGGTTGATTACATGGAAGAACCCCTGAGAAAAACGCTGCGGGACGAGTCTCCCTATGTCCGCAAAACAGCTGCGATCTGCGTGGCTAAATTATTCGACCTCAACCCGGAGCTTTGCTTGGAGAACGGCTTCTTGGAGAAGCTGCAGGAGTTGATTGGAGACCCCAACCCTATGGTCGTGGCCAACTCCGTTACCGCGCTGGCAGAGATTAACGAAGCCGCGCCCAGCACAAACGCCTTGCGCATTACCCCGAACACGCTGAGGAAAATGCTTATGGCCCTTAACGAGTGTACGGAATGGGGACGGGTGTCGGTCTTGACCAGTTTGGCAGATTACCGGACGGCAGATGTGAAGGAGGCTGAGAATATTTGCGAACGGGTTGCGCCCCAGTTCCAACATGCTAATGCCAGTGTCGTTCTTGCTGCTGTCAAGGTTGTCTTTTTGCATATGAAGAATATTAACCCCGAAATGTCTCAGTCATATTTGAAGAAGATGGCTCCCCCGTTAGGTAAGTCCCGATGGCCTTTGTATATGAGAACACCCACTAAATGGTCCCTCAACAGTTACCCTTGTCTCCTCCGCCCCCGAAGTCCAGTACGTTGCTCTCCGAAACATCGACCTCATTCTTCAAAGCAAACCAAACGTCCTCGACAAGGAACTCCGTGTCTTCTTTTGCAAGTACAATGATCCGCCATATGTCAAATTCCAGAAACTAGATATTATGGTTCGGATCGCGAACGAGCGCAATGTAGATCAGCTGCTTGCGGAATTGAAAGAATATGCACTCGAAGTCGATATGGATTTTGTCCGGCGGGCTGTTAGAGCTATTGGTCAGACAGCAATCAAGATCGAGACGGCGACGGAGAAGTGTGTTGCGACGCTGCTAGATCTGATCAATACCAAGGTCAACTATGTCGTCCAGGAATCTATTGTTGTCATTAAGGATATCTTCCGAAAATACCCCGGTTATGAGGGTATTATCCCTACGTTGTGTCAGTGTATCGACGAGCTTGATGAGCCCAATGCACGGGGTTCCTTAATATGGATTGTTGGCGAATACGCCGAGAAGATCAGCAACGCCGGTGATATTCTTGCGAGCTTTGTAGATGGGTTCAATGAGGAGTTCACGCAGGTGTGTTTTACATTTATCTCCTACTTACATATGCATAGCTGACACTTTTTCAGACACAATTACAAATATTAACTGCCGTCGTCAAACTCTTCCTAAAACGGCCCGATAAAGCTCAAGGCTTGGTCCAAAAGGTCCTGCAGGCCGCAACGGCTGAGAATGACAACCCAGATATCAGAGACCGGGCATACGTATATTGGCGGCTCCTTTCAAACACAACCGACACAAATGCGGCAAAGAATGTCGTCCTGTCAGAGAAACCGCCCATCGTCACAACCATCCAATCCCTACCCCCGACCCTCCTCGAGCAGCTTCTCAATGAACTCTCCACACTCGCTTCTGTTTACCACAAGCCCCCAGAGCAATTCGTCGGTGAAGGAAAATATGGTGCTGATGCCGTTCAAAAGGCCGCTATTGAGTATGTATTAACGTCGCCTCAAATTCTAACCATGCTAATGCCATACCTAGGGAACAACTCCAAAACGCCCGAGAAAACCCACTGGCCGCTGCCGCTGCTGCTGCCGCCGTATCTGGCTCCGCTGCCACAACCCAAGTGCAAAACAACGCCGAGAGTCTGCTAGACATCGACTTTGACGGAACCGCACCCGCATCTGCTCAAAAGGAACCTCCTAGTGGTATGTCTGGGCTTGAAGGGTTGGCTGGAACGCCCGTCCGTGTTGATTCGCCCGCTGCTGGCAAGCCGCCCTCGTCGAGTAATAATTTGGAGGATCTGATGGGAGTCTTTGGGAGTGGCCCGTCGGGACGGCAGAACAGCGGCGGCAGTGGTAGTGCGGATTTGATGAATGGTTTTGCTGGGCTGGATCTTACGGGGGCGCCGAGCACGACTTCGCCGCCTGCGGCGTCGGGGTCGGGAAATAAGAGCAATCAGGATATAATGGATTTGTTTTAGACAATGAGATGGATGGGAGGGTGGATGGACAGTGGAGGAGGGATGGTTATGTTTCTTTATTTATATATCTTGTCCAAATGTCGAAAAGCGTATTATCGAGATAGACAAATGGACCATCTAGTTTTGTTATTTATTTGCGGAGGTTGATAGTAGGATTGTCATATATTACCTACTTACATAGACCAGCATCGCCGAACTTTGAAGGGCCTAACCGACCTGTATTTATTAACCAAATATTTCCTGCCTAGACATACTAGTCCGAGAACGTTTCCTGAGTATACTCTGAATTAATTGTAGATAAAGAAGTGTCGCGTGCATTGAGCCCTACTCAATGATGTCAGGACTTATAACCATCTCCAGACCGATAGTTATAGTTCGATTCTCTTATCAACCAAATAATCCCAGCAACTTCACACCAACATAAACAACAAGAAGCTCATACATAACGCCAACAACCCAACTCGACGCCATCCAACAACCTCTCAATGACCCAACCAACCTCCTAACAACACCTCCAATGTCCTCCTCAAACTCCCCCTCCTACTTCCCCTCCCCCACCCGCACCCCTCCCCCAACCACCACCAACTCCGCCTCCAAACCCTCCTCCCGCTCCCAATCCCAATCCCAATCAACCTCCACAGCCTCCTACCTCTCCTACCCAGTAACCCACGTCGTCTCCGGCCTCTACCGCCGCCTAACAGAACCCCCCACCCGCTCCGCCTCAAAACCGCCTCCGCCAAACCACAGCTACAGTCACAACCAGACCTCCACCTCCTCCCCCTCCGCCACCGCCGCCTCCCCAAACTTCAACCGCCTTTCCCGCGCCGCCTCCCCCTTCCAACCACCCCCGCTAACCCCGCTAACCCTCAAAACCCCCGGAAACCCATCCAACATCCTCCTAACCTGCTCGCTCGCAGAGGAGATTCGGCTCCTCGTCCCCCCGCGACTGCAGCTGCTGGATACGTGGCAGCTTGCATATAGCTTGGATCGCGACGGGTCGAGTCTGACAACGCTATATGAGAAGTGTAGGGAGGTTGGGGAGCGGAGTTCGAGGGCTGGGTATGTGCTTGTGGTGAGGGATGCGGCGGGGGAAGGGTTGGGGGGTTACGGAGGGGGTAATGGCGGTGGGAATGGGGGCGGAGCAGTGTTTGGTGCATATCTGACGGACCCCCCGCATCCAGCGACGGGGTATTATGGTACCGGCGAGTGCTTTTTGTGGAGGGCTAGTGTGTTGCCGTCTACGCCGTTGATACAGGTGCGGACGACGGCGGAGGGGAGGATGATACCGACCACGACGATGACGAGTACGGCTACGAGTGGTGGTGGTGATGGGAGGGAGGGTGAGAGGGGGGAGGATGCGGGCGACAGACGAATAGCGGGCAATGGCGGGAATAACAATGATACCGACAAGAACAACAACAACAACAATGATTTGTTAGAGCTGGCCGGCCTGCCCCTGCCGCCCAGCGCGGACACGACGCAGTTACGGGGCAGAAGCACGACGCTGAGAGGTGAGGAGCGCGATGATAATCATGTCAATACTACAAGTTTTGGTGGTGGTGGTGATGGCAGCGCCCTCTCCGGGCGGAGTACTACTAGTGGTACTAGTAAGAGGGGGAATGGGGATAGCAATGCCGCGGGGGGCAGGGGAGAGTTGCTTTCCCCGACTCAGCGGAGTGTGTCTCGTGGCAGTGGTGCTGCTAGTGGTGGTGCTCCGGCTAACCGTGCAGCAGGCGCCAGCCGGAGCGGAAGCGGAGCCAGCACGCCCGAGCGGATTCGGTTCAAGGCGTTTCCCTATAGCGGGGTTAATGATTATATGATTTTGTGCGAGACCGGGTTTTTGAGTGTTGGCGGCGGGTGAGTTTTGTTCCCCCTTTTTTCTTCTTATGATTGTTGTTCTATGCGTTTGTTTACTCCCCTTTCCCTCTCACTCTGGTTCTTGTTTTTTTTGGTTTGCTGTCACCCCCGTTATACCAAACGTACGCTGGCGGAAATTTGGATAACTAACAAAGGATCTCTTCCTCCCCCTTCCGGTGCTGTTATAGTGACGGGCATTACGGACTCTGGCTCGACGACTCATTCGAAACAGGAGTTAGCAGTCCATGTCCGACATTTGGCAACGAGCCGTTGAGCGACGAGGGGACGAAATTTGATGTTTTGGGCGTGGAGCTTTGGTATATTGGATCCTGAAAAAAGGAGGGAAAGAATTGGGAATAACAGAAGCTCAAACGAAGAGAGAAATTAAGCGGAAAGAAACCGGAGTTCCGAGCGTTGATTTGATTTCCTCCAACATTTATTTTAATGATAATCCTGGACTTGGTTGGCTCTTACTTCCCTCTTATACTCACCTATGTATGTGTTATATATGTATATGCTATGGGTGATAATGAAATGGGATGCGGCTTCATTCCGTGTTGTATGAGACTTTGAGCTATTGTCGCGTTGGGGGACCAGATGAGGGATAGGGGTATGCTTGAGCTCTAACCGTCACCTTGCATGTGTCTTATAGTGGCCTCCATAGTGTTTGCTACCACTAGTTGACATTCAAAATGGACCAATCGCCGATACTCCAAGTGAACCTCCTGATAAGGGGTGTTGATGACAGGAATTACCAACGGCTCCGAATGATCCTGACAAAATAATGTTGTTGGTAGAAGTTGGATCCCATCAGAACAATACAGTCTGAAAATTCTGTCAATTGTCTGGTCATGTCTGGCTGTGTTTATAGCGCAATGGAAATAGGTAAAAGGACAAGATAAAAGGGATGCCCGGCGAAAAGACGAGAAAGGAGATGAAGCTGGCAGAGACATGCTGTTGGGAGGGTTTGACATAAAGAAAATGAGACAGTAAATAAAATATTTCCCCGAAAACACAATTCAACCGATACACTGATACTCCACACTCCTTGTTTTCTGATATACGCTGCCCTCTTCTTTCCAACCCTTTGTTGCAAACGATGCAAAGGGGGGGGCAAAATTGAAAAACTTAGGTAGGAGACGTTTACAGGGGTTTCTGAGCGTAGGCGACGTGGCTAGAAACAGTGAGCTATCTGTTAGCGATGTCTCAAGGCAAGGTTAAATATAAAAGGAATCAAGAGAGGATGCAAGACATACAAGTCGAACTGCGAGTGGATCTTTGGATTCTGAATATCCTTCTTTACTCCTTCCACAAGGATCTGAACCTCATCCGCAGTCCATCCCAAGGCTCTGGTGAAAGGGGCCAGCGAGAACCCTTCGAAACCCTCGAGAAGCCTATCGTATATTCAATTAGCTGCTGTTGAAGGCAATTGACTGAAAAATGTAGAGGAATACTTACTGCAGAAGATTGTATGCTCCCAATGTTTTCTATACGCGTAAAAGAAGTTAGATAAAGACTCTTGGTTGTATGAAATGGCAAGAAGCAAATAAAATAGGAAAAAACCCAATACAATGGCGGGAAAAGATGGGGTAGTGAGAACGCCAGGTGAAACATACAAGATCCTTATCCTTCGGCCAGGGGCCAGTTGGCATCTTCCACTGGCGGTGTGTGATATTCTGAAAGCCGGCATTCTGAAGCAGACCCTTCAACAGTGGCCCAGGGCAAGGTTCGCGTTTGAGTTTACGATAGCCGTCTATGAGCTGGACGTTCCACCTTCTAAGGTCTGAGCTCTCCATGAGGGTACCGTCGTCGGGATAGAGGTTGATGTCGAAATCTTGGAATTCTACCCAGCCACCAGGCTTCAGATTTCTGTGCACGTGGAGGACGACACAAGCCAGTATAGGGGGTTTTTGGTTCGCTTATTTATGTGTCGAAGAGGAAGATATCACTCAACTCGTAAGCTCGCTTGACGAGGGCGGGCCAATTTTCGATAGAAGCAACCATGCTTTGACCATATGTTAGTTATGTTGTGTATGATGTGTGAAGAGAGCATGAGACAGAACTAACTATCGAGAATGGATATAGTCGAATGGCTTGGTGTATGTCCAGGGGCTCTCGACATCGTCAATCTCAAATCTGACATTGGTGGGAACGCTAGGGTAAGGTCAGCCAGGAATCTATAGTATTGTCTTTCGTTAAAGGAACTTAAGCGCATACAACTTGGGTTGGATAGGACTAAGGTCCACGCCTAGAATCTGCAGCGAGGGGTTAAACTTTTAGGTTCATTTATCCTGATGACAGCACGCAAAGCTTGGCCCCTAACTAACTACACTTCAAGTGAAAGCGTGCTTACTGCCGACGGAAACTTGTCACCTGCGTTTTATATCATTAGTTAGGTTTAGATAGTATATAGCATGATTTACCCACGACTCACCCATCTCAGTGGCCCAAATGCCAGTTCCTGTACCAATGTCGAGAATCCTTTTCGTGTCCTTGCCAATGGGAGCCAAATGAAGAGCGCCATTTAGTACCATGCACACCATGTGGTGCAATATATCGAGACGATCGTTCTCTGTCTAAATGTAAATGACCTCTTAGTACACACTTTTGCTGGGATGGTTAATGGATCTCAGTACTTCGTCATTGGGTAAGGGGTAGCCTATTGAAAGTTTTAGCACTGCCCCTGCTTCAGAGAATATCCAATATTCAAGGTAAACTCACTCCCAGAGCGGAAAGAGTGATATCTGCGGCCATTTTCGTAGTGATGGGCATAGATAGATGATTTCAACGAGGTTGTAAAGCTCCCGCTGTTGGTTTAAAATCACAGAAAGTCAGTTCTATGGCCAGGAAATTTCCCGAACTGATGGAACGGAAGGAGAAGCATACTAATCACTCCCACTTGCGTAAACGGAGTCTATGTCATCGTTGTACTAGAGAGGAGGTTAGTACCGTTTCTATGTAGACCGATGTTAAGCACATTTACCGAAGTATGCAATACTTTTCATTGACGAGTCAGCCAATAGTTAAGCGGTTGTTAGGAGGACGGGAGACATCTTTTGCTGATATGTTGGGGCTAGTGAATTATATCTAACTGCTCAAACCCGGAGCCTTTCGGCCTCCGAAATAGTTCGATTCGCATCCCCACTGCTTGAGAAGCTTGTTCTTCACAATAAAATAAACGACCAACTCGGGAGATGGAAAGTGAGCGTCTCAAGCCCTTTATTATTCTTTTCGCCATCCTTGGAATGATATTCAATCATGGAAATACCGTAGTAGGCGCATGATTAGTATTCCGCTGCGAAGCATTATTGGGATTCTCGCGTGGTTAAGATCCTCAAAACGTGGATTGGACTCCAGCGGATTTCTGGTATCCGCAAGTCTGCGACTGAAGATTGAAGCCGAGTATTGAGGCTGAAGATGCTCTTCTCTCGTGGCTGCCTGTCATCCGTCACTTATTACCATTATTATCTGTGGGCAACCATTGAAGTATCCCGCGGAAAAAGTTCGACATGCGGATCATTTTTCTCCAAGAAGAAAGAAGTATAAGCAATAACTTCCGCGCTGGACAAACGAATAGCAGCTTTGTTTCTGCCAACAGCTACAGAACTTTGCCTGTGTAGAGTGCTGATGAAGATAACAACCAAACTCGCCAAGCGAGATACACACCATGGTAATGAAAAATACGCGCGATGACGCTGGAAATTGGAATAATAATCAAAGCGGCTTGCTAGAAGGGTGCCCACTTCTTTCCAGCCAAAGTCGTACGGGCTGCGCCGAAAACCACCATACAGGCGCCAGAGAGGCTTAGAAGCGTATGCGGGCTGCGGAACTCCCAAAGGACCAAGGTCGCAGTAGAATGGCATAACCATTTATCATGAAATACTCGAGAAAGCTGCAGCGGAGCGTAAACTGCAGAGCACTTCGATTTTCGAGCAGCCTCTGGGCATCTGGTCAGCTTTCGTTGCACATCTCACACCTCCATCGTGCAGCTGCAAATTCTCTAACAAGATATAACAGTTTGATACAAAAATTTCCAACCGTTCTTTGAGTCACTAAGGCCTCCAAGAGTTCATCTTGTCTTGACGCTTAGTCGCGAAGGCAAGAATCCCGAGATACTTCAAACTTGGCAGAAGATCTTGTGGGGTGTCATTCCACACCACGCTCGCAAAACAGAGAGGGACTGCCCTCCTAAAGACATTATTATTGTATTCTGTTTCCGCCAATGCTAGTGGCGATTGGACAGTGGACACTAGCATTGAAGTCCGGTTGAAGTTGGAGGGGGTAGGAGCAGCAAACAGCCGGGAGTCATCGAGTGGTCTCAAAACAACAGATCGTGAATACTATGAGAACCACGAAGTAAATAGAGTAGAAAAGAAGAATACCTAGCGCATTAGGGGACGGTTAAATAGAAGTGGTGTGCAACATGGTTACTACAGGTGTTTAGGTTCCAATTTGAAGATACGAAGTCTGGGGTTCTGCAGGCCTGAAGCCGAATTAAGATATACTAAGGTTTAGCACTAAATTTAGAAAGCAAACACCGTCCAAAGAACGCATATCAACTTTAAATCTCTTTAACCCTTTTTTATCGGTTCTAACTTCATTGCAATCTTTTTAATAATTATCCACACCCGTAGAACTGCTTATATAACAAAGAAAAAGAACGAGGCTTGACTTGGGGACGGGAGATTACATAACGAACGGTAGGGAGATATAACTGGAGAGATAGTCTGTCAAAAATAGTGGCGAGATAAGAAAAGCGAGACAAAGTCACGATGATATGGCATGAAAAGGAGGGGATTCAACGGTTGCCATGAAGCAAAAAAAAAATAAATAAATAAATAAAAAATAAAAGATAAAAATAAAAATAAAATGTGCCTGTAATGTTGGGAAAATGACTGCATGCAACATCTGAGAAGGATAAAGGCAAATAAATTGCGAAATCTTGCGAAGAATAGAATCGAAATCGAAAATCATGAATATAAGAAAAGGAATACCGAGCACGTAGGTAGGTAAAGGAAAAGACACCGAGTCTCCCGCAAACCGCGAATATATTAAGAAGCCGACGGCAAGAAGTTAAAAGAAACAAAAAAAACCAACCGCTCCAAAGAAACATAAAAGAAGACATCCAGTCAAAAGAAAAAAGTATACAAAAATAAAGTGAATGAGAAATTTAAAACCCCAGTCATCATTCCCCAAACACTGCTACACCCCCTGCCTAATAAGGGCTATTAACCACCTCATTCCTCCCAAGTCTCGCACTACTCCTCCTCCCGGCGCTATACCTCACTGGCCCCGCAATACTCTCTCTCGTCGGCCTCTTAAAGCTCTGCTTCGCAACCATATTGACCTCATTCGGCAGCGCAACAATAACATTCTTATCACTCCCAAACTTGAAATTATCCGCCTTGACCTCCTCCGCATATCTCTTGATTGTATACGGATCCTTCCTGCCCTGAAGCACCTTCTTCATATTCCACGTGACAATGAAGGGGCCCGTAGCTGTAATGATAGATGTCTCCGACGAATCGACACCGGTATTGAAGCGGGCGGGCGTGAAGGACAGAGGAGCTCCGGTTTCATGCTGGAATTGAGCGACGTGACTTGGTTGCAGACCTAATCGGCGCGGTTGGGGCTTCGAGTCCTTGGCGAATGATTTTTCGAAGCCGAGTTTGCCCTCGTTCTTGCCATCTTTTTGCAGTGAATCAATCAGAAGGAGATAGGTGCGGCAGGTAGCGAGGACCCAGCGGCCGTCTGCGGAGACATCGAGACCGATAATTGGTTCGCCGAGAGCAGGGATATGTGTCTTTGCGTTCACGCCAAGGCGATCAAACATGCGAATATCACCTTTGTTGGAAGAAATGGCGATATAACCCTTCTCTGTGGTGGCAGCGGCGGAGAAATCGTTCTTGCTGACGTACTGCTTAAGGTCTGACTCGACAAGTTTGTTTCCTGATAGACGCGGGTCGACACGGTATAGAGCATTGCGGGAGATACCAAGGAATGGCTGGTTCGAGGTCATTTGAGAGAATTTCTGGAAACAGTTAGCGAGGTCACAATGAATATATGTAAGTTTAGAGGGACCATACCGTCTCGGGAGCAAATGAATTGACAGGGATATCCTCGTGGATTTTCCATTCGTCAACGACTTTACCATACTCAAGATCCATTCGATACAAGGAATTGGGATCCTGCTCATTTTGTAGGATCATGTTCGAATCCTCGGCATGAAGCATGACTTTCTTCGGGCTAAAGAGCTTCCCACCTGGGGTTTCAACCTTCGAGATATTCGTTGAGAACTCGAGATTATTGTTGGGAGTATGCTTGAAGACACCAATCTTGGATCCCCGAACAACAAACGATCTGTCGTGCTTGTAGCCTACAGCAAGCTGGGAGTTGACGTTTCCATCTTTGTCCCGGGTCACAACGTCTTCATCCTCCTCATCCGTATCGTAGTGTTCGCTGCGTTGGCCGTCGTCTTCTTCCTTTTCTTCCTCGGCAGCTTCTTCCTCCTCCTCCGGCTCTTCGGGGACATCTTCCATTGTGAGATCATTAAAGGCTTCAAGGACATATTCTCTGTCATTCTCCTTGGATTTGGCCCATTTCATCTCATTCAACTGCTCCCACAAGGCTTGCATAAGACCTTCCTGGAATCTCTCCTCCACAGTCTGATCCTTGAAGCGCAAAAGCCATGAATATGCGGATCCGTCCTCTGTATAATGATTGAAGATAAAAGACAGGTACTCAAAATTAAACACGGGGTTTATATCTGCCACCACAGGCTGCCCTAACCAATCTCGGTCCTGTCCACTTATCTGAAGCCAGTACTGCCATTTCCCAATCTCTGACACCGTTGCGACGACAGAAGAATCCTGCAGGACGAATGTGCCACTATTGAAGTCAAAAAGATGCAGTTCTGCATTTTCTTTGGCAAGAATTTCCGTAGACTCTGGCTTTGCAGCAGAAGGTGGTGCTTGGGTAGGTTGGGTCGCTTTATCGTTCGGCACAGCTACTTCTCGCGCCATGGCTGTGGTGGACTCCTTTGTCGTCGGAGAACGAGACAGAGCAGGGCTTGCGATAGGGCTAGCGTTGGGGATGGGGCTTTCTTCGTCAAAGTAAAACTCCTGCAAGTCCTTATCTGTAGCTTTCTGTGCACTCTTGCGATATTTCCGCTCGTACTGGCACTCGACGGCTGCAAGACAGAAAGTTGATATCCTATCTGAAGTGACTGAGGTGTCGCAAACGAATTCGTAGAGATCCCCTGGATCACCACTGAGGTCGCGCCAGGCTAGAACTTTCTCACCACCCTCTCGTACTTCGGATCGGAAACGCAGACTCTCGTCTAGCAAAAACGTCTTCTCGTCCTTATCTCCACCCAGTCCCTCAGCGTTCTCCTCGTCCTCGTCACCTTCGAGCTCCTCTTCTCCTTCCTCGTAGGCGCGCTGGATAACCAACTGGTATTGGAAATCCTGGCCTGTGCGCCTGATGCTGGCAGCGGCGTCGCGGAAGATAAGTTCTGAGTAACCTTTTGGTGACTGCGGTCGTACAATGTACAACTGGCCTTGGGGAATTTCGATTATTGATTCTTTGGTAGTGTCGCCAAAGAGATACTTGCTCACTAAAATAATGAGGAAACACAGACGGGTTAGTATTACGTATAACTGCTCAATTTGCAGTACTGAGATGATAACTGGAGGATTCTTTATTTTTGATACATGTTGGAAGGGATGCTGGTGGTGGTTGCTATGTTGTTTGAGTGGCGGGGGAGGGGTAACCGGGGCTGTCAAAACACACCATTGCGAAGCATAAACATCGTTGCTGAGTGGTCCCGCGCAGGACTAGACAGGAAGTGAGTGGCTTCTGGCAAGAAGGATAGATACAGATAATCAATGGTCTATAAGACAATAAATAGGCATCGCCCAAAACGAATGCGACACACGGAATCCTGCGGGAGTTTTGACGTCGCAAGAAGCAAAGAAGTTGGAGATGATAATTTTCATCTGTTTGTTTATGACGCAAAAACCACAAAGCAACAAACAAGGGCCAGGCTGCCGTGGGTCGTGGCAAAGTGGACGCACTGTGGCAATTGGCCAAGCACCGCACGGAGGCCCGCAAATACTATTTTCCGACGCATATTTGGATGGCTGAGGTAAGCACGAGTGTGTATCCACATGCTATCGATAAGGGATGGATAGAGGGGGTATATCAAATACTAAGAAGAATGATATATCGGTTGTTATGGGGTATACAGGTTGGGACAATACTATAGCTTTTGAAAAGGACAATAGTTAGCGGTTGATGCGCACATGTAACTAAGTAGATCCACCTATTCTATCCATATCGCTCTATATCGTCCCGTAGATGCGCAGCCAAATGCCATATCACGGATCACCGCTGGCCTCCTGCTCCTTTACTTCGGAGATCGGAGCACCATCATTAGCAGCTTCAGCTTCAGCTTCAGCGTCCTCATTGTGCTGCCCGTCCTGCCCATCATCCTGCCCATCGTCCTCCGCCTCCGCCCCCACCTCCCCCTTCAACACACCCCCTTTCCTCTTCGGCATAACCAGACAAAACGCCTTCCCCCAATCCCCCAACTCCAACCACCGAATCATAATCTCCACGACATGGTTAGTAGCCAGCACATATCGGCTCTGCATCTGCATATAATCCCCTATAGGCAATTTCGCCGTCTTAATCCCCTTCTCCACCGCACTCTTATAGCACACCCCCTTATGCCGATTCTTATCAACCAACCCCCCAACAATATACGTGCTATACGGCTTGAGCTCTGTCAGCGTATTTGGACTGTCACTGCTCAAATAAATAATCTCCCCTTCCTCCTCCTTCACACCCTCCGCCGCACCAGCCTTATCAGCAAACGCCCCCACCATCTTCCCCCCCGTAGGTTTCCGCATGCGCTCCCTCGCCTGCTCAGCAGCAACCACATAATCCTCCTGCATAAAAGTCGCCCCCTTCCACCTCGTATAATGTTTGCGAAGCACCGTATCAAACCTCTCCTTCAGCTTCTTATTAAACGACGACAGCACCATATGCCCCCTATACGGCGCCTTGGAGTTATCCGAGTAAGACCGTGTAATCTGCGACGCCAGTGACACGCGCTCCTTGTCGACCATGAGGTCGTCAAAGTCGCAATCAATCACAAACGTAATCGGCAGCAGGACGGAGCGCTGTTGCTCGAGCTTCTTCTGCTCCGAGCGCGTGATGGGTTTTCCCTCGGGGTCTGTAAATTGGGTCTTTGCAGCGGCGCGTTGACGCTCCCTCTTGGCCTGGATTTTCTCTTTGCGCTTGTCCTTGCGCCAGTCCTTGCCGGCTTCCCATCGTTGTTGCTTCAGTAGCTTCTTACGTTGGTTTTTGGAGAGGGGTTGGCCGTTTTCGTCGGTTTCGGGGATGGAGGCGAGTGTTATGCCGTAGTGATGGTCATGGTTCTCCGGCACTGTTTTGTCCTCTGTCGTAGCATCGTCGGCCGCCGTGGAGACGGAATTTGTCGTCGTAGGGATTGATTCCGCGGGGGCGGGGCTTGTCATGTCATGCGCTGTTTTTTGTAGCTTTCTCGGTCGTTCGCTCTCTTCCATATTGTATAACGTGACGCAAAAGAAAAGGGAGACTTGTTTGCTTAAAATATAAACCGTGCGCAAATTGTCAGTAGTAGCAGTGATGCGGACCTGCAACCACGATCATCATTGTGCAAGAGTCAAAAATAATAGGGAGTTGGGACTCGGAGTCCTCCTCCCACTTCACAAAAATCTCCCCGTCCAATCACACCGCCCACATTTCCCCGACGCCGGTTTGCTAAGCAGTATTTCACGTGATATCAACCCGAGCCCTGCCAAACCAACATCCCCATGATCCCAGGTCAGTTTCCCGCTGTCAACAAATCCCCCAACTTCTCCAATTGAATCCCTCAATTGCAAAAAAAAACCCGCCAAAATGCCTCAGGACATGCCCCCCACTGGGGGCTATCAGCCTGTCCAGTATAAGGTAAAGCCCATTTCGTCCCCAATCGCACCGAATGAATGAATGGGACAAAACCAAAACTAACCGACGAAACCCCCCCTCGATGAACAGCGCAACCTCCCCGTCCGCGGCTTCCGCCCCATCTACTATCTCGTCGGAATGCACATGATAATGGCATACGGCTTCTACAAGGTCTTCCTGGGCATCCGGGAGCACAAGTAAGGATTTATCAACATATCGCAACCTTTGCCATTGCCGCGCGCGCCCCTTCCATATAGACCATATATCTACAACCATCATCCACCAATTTATAAAACAATTGGCTAACCCCTATATCTCTTGTTTTATCCAGTGAACTCGGCCGCGAGAAGATGTGGTCTCGTATCCACCTGATGCCGTTGTTGCAGGCGGAGGAGGACCGCGATCAAGTCCGTCGCCATTTGGCTGATAAGAAGAGGGAGAAGGAACTGCTTGGTGCTGAGGGGACGGGGACGAAGGTTTATAACTCGGATCGGTGAGTCGTTGTATTTTCTTTCTGAGGTGGAATTGGATTGAGTTTGGGATTGGGTCGGTTGTGGAATGGAATGTGTTTGAATGTCTATGGGACGGATTGAGAGGGAAGCGTTCTGGAATGGAGAAGGGGAGACAGGTGGCGGGGGAGGGAATCGTTTGTGCGATGGATGATGGATTGGAGGATCTTGCGACGGGTGGTGTTTGGATATTGTTATTGTCTGAGGGTCAGATTGATTTTACTAACTATATTCGTTCCGTGTTAGATTCGTGAGACCGACGTTCTGGTATACCCCGGAAAATGTTACGAAATAAGCCTTTTGCGCTTCGCGGTTCGGGGGTTGAAGATTCGATTGATTGACGGAAGCCAATTGAGCGATCAATAGCAGGAAAGGGGTGGTTATCAACTGTTATATGTCGCCCTTTTTTCTGTTGATTTAATTTGCGCTGAGTAAAAATGATGGGAGTGCGGATGGGAAAGGAAGGCAAGATCCTCCTGTCGCAAGATGGAAGGGGTATTTGAGTTTTTGGGGGCCTCATTTGCATCTTATTATTGCTCCCTATTGTCGCTTGTATATTGCATAGAAGTACGGCGGTGGGCCGAACTAGCTTCAAGGTTGAACCGGAGCTGGGATGTTGTTTGTGGACAGGGGATGGAGTTAAATCTATAATCTTTGATTTAAACTGCATGCTTCTCCTACATAAGATGGAGGCGATTGTGGTATCGGAATGGTATGTTAGGAATGTATACATTTGATCTTTGTTTGTTCTTTACAAACTCCATAGTAGCCACTTGTGGCTGTTTACCTACATAGAAGGTCAGAAGAAATGGATAAGTGCCCGGGAAGACCGGGGACAGCCGTTGTTGGTCAATGCGATTGACCCCCGTGTTTTCCAATTTTCCCTTACCTACGGCCAGCAAAACCTCCCAACATTTCTCTTTGCAATAGGAGAACCGAACCAGCCTGGCTTGATACCCTTTTCTCTCCGCTATGTACAGTACTTATTCTTGAGCAGAGTGGAGGACAAAATAAATTACTGGACAGAAGCAGCTTATTCTAGAGATGACTTCCGACGATGTATCAGGCGTCAAAGATTCTTTTCTATTCTATGTCTGTATCTTGCATGTCTGTATCTTTGCGGAGGTCATAGTGGAGGTAAGAGAGCCGTCCCAAGGAACCCTTATGCATAAGAACAATAGAAGGGAGAACTGGAAAAGCAAGCAGTTTAAAGGGTGGTGTGTGTGAAGGATGGGTGTATGTACATCAATTAGACATAGGACGAAATGTGAGTGTATTATGCTGATGAAAGATGGAAAGGGTAACTGCAAAACGTTGGCTGATTAGTAGAAGCCTGCGATGAGCAGCCGACGAGAGGAAAAGACAGGAACATGTGAACTTAACTACTGGATGATTGGAAATCTCAAGAACAAAATAGATAGGTTAGAAGCAGCAAGGAAGAATAATAGACAGGGAAGAGCAGAAGAACTAGTATAATAAGAATAGGAGATGATAGTGATAGGAATTAACAAGAGGCTATATAGAGTAGGAAGCGCGCAGAGTGAAAACAACGCATGTATATAAGGAACAAAAAGCAAAAACTATTCAATTCTCATGAATAGTCCCAATCAGTGAGGTCTCATCTATCCACGCCCCATTTTCTATACGTATACATCTATTCCAATCACATCCACCACCTCCCTTCTATGATTATATCTGTGCCCCCAATTACAGCTTAGCAGCAGCCAAGTTCTTCTGGAGTCTCTTCTCAACAGCCTCCATATACTCTCTGGTGGTAACCCACGCAGAGCGCTCCTTGAGGCCGCAAGCAAGGGCAAGATCCTTAGTCATGATCTGCTCCTCGTTAACAACATCAACACAAGCGCGCTCCAGCTGCTCAGCCCAAGTAACCACGTCCGGCGTGTTGTCGAGCTGGCCGCGGCGAACCAGGCCGCGGGTCCAGGCGAAGATCGACGCAATGGGGTTGGTCGAAGTCTCGTTGCCCTTCTGGTGTTCGCGGTAGTGGCGAGTGACGGTGCCGTGGGCGGCTTCGGATTCGAAAGCGGCGCCGTCGGGGGTGGTGAGGGTGGAGGTCATGAGGCCGAGGGAGCCGAAGCCCTGAGCGACGATATCGGACTGGACGTCACCGTCATAGTCTAGAAATGGTTAGTTATGGATTTCGAGATTCCGTGGAGCAAAAGGAGGGCATGGGCTTACTCTTCATGGCGATGACGAAGCCGCCGTCACTCTTGATCATCTGGGCGACCATGTCGTCAATAAGACGGTGCTCGTACCAGATGCCCTTGGCGTCGAATTCCTTCTTATAATCAGACTCATAGATGGCCTGGAAAATGTCCTTGAACCGTCCGTCGTATTTCTTAAGGATGGTGTTCTTAGTGCTCATATAAAGGGGCATGTTCTTAAGGAGGGCCAGCTTGAAACTGGCATGGGCGAATCCGGTGATGGACTCGTCGGTGTTATATTGACTGAGGGCAACTCCGCCACCTTCAAAGTCGTAGACCTTAATGCGTTCGGGCTCGCCGCCTTTCGGCGTGAAAACGAGCTCGAGGGTACCAGGGCCAGGGAGGACAGTGTCCTTGGCCCGGTATTGGTCACCGAAAGCATGACGACCGATGATAATAGGCTTCTTCCAGCCTGGCACAAGTCGGGGAATGCGGGGAATGACAATGGGTTCACGGAAGACGGTTCCGCCTCTGAAAGATATGAGCAGCTGGGTTTCCGATTTTTTGATTTGAAGACTGCAAACTTACAGGATGTTTCTGATGGTTCCATTGGGCGACAGCCACACTAGAAATATGAATTAGCAGCCGCCCAAAAAAAAAAAAAGAAAAAAAGGGAGCTTTGAATCAAATGCCCAGTTGTCACTCACTCTGCTTCAACTTGAACTCCTCAACTCTAGCCTCATCGGGAGTGATGGTAGCGCACTTGACGCCTACTCCGTACTTCTTGATGGCCTCTGCAGAGTCGATAGTGACCTGGTCGTTGGTCTGATCACGGTATTCCAATCCCTATCAAGCACGGACTCGTTAGCATCCGATGATACGAAGACGTTCCGGAACGAAATGATCCACATACCAGATCGTAATACTTGAGATCGATATCAAGGTATCTACATCCCAGTATTAGCACCCTAGATCTACCGATGCCTGCAACGGCAGTTACAGCGAAGGAAGGGAGCCAATCAGACTCACGGGTGAATGAACTGTGTGAAATGTTAGTGTTCGGTCGTCAAAAGCCACAACAAATCGGAGCATGTGCTTACTTTATCCTTGATATCTTGCCAGATGATCCTTGTCATCTATTTACCAGATCGAATATCTCGGTCAGCCTTCCGATCGTGATAGTACAGCAAAATATACAAGCCCCTGCGACCCCCGCGTATCCCGCCAAGTTTAAATCCCGCAACAGCCAATTATTATTCCCGCGCCCCTGCTTTGGTGCTACAAGGAAAGGAACGTTGTGCGCTGTTGCGGGTAGTACGCGGGGTTAAGGTGTTGCTGTAATTTTATATATATAAAAGGTGGGAGCCCAACGTACCTCATCTCCATCCAATTCGACCACAGGGTTCTTCACCTGAATCTTCCCCCGAGTGGCAGACATTTTGCGAATTTGTGTGGAAGGTAGAATAGCCCAAGAAGGTCTCTCAGAGATGATATTGCGGGCGGCGTTTGAGGAGAGCAGAGGGGAGGAGTTGGTAGTGGCAGAAGTGAAGCGCAGAGGGGAGGAAGATGAAGAGGAATAAGAGGAGGAGGAGGGGTAAGGGGCAGAAGAGGAGTGTTTGGAGAAAGTGGACAGCGAGCGGGCACCGGGGCGAGCAACGGACGAAGGCGGGACACAGCAGCAGGCTGAGGACAACGAGGGGAGTCGGGTATGAACGGAAGCGGGCCGAATAATAGAAGGCATGGCGAGAGAAGAGGAGGCGTTGGGTATCAATCCAGAGAGTCTATCAGAGCCGCCGTGTGTTTATAATCGCCTCCTGTTCCAGTTTTCCTTACGCAGTGTTGCCAGTTCGTGCTTAAAGAATTTTTCCTCAACGCGAGAAGCCAGCCCGATCCTCGGTATGCTGCGTAGGTCCGGGAAGTGGACACTTTGGGCGGATTTGCAGGGTCAGGTGGAATCGATCTATGGTTAGCCACAGAGTAAGATCCCCACCGATGGAATATTGCAGGAGGAGGGATTAATAACGGGCGGTAGAGACAGGAGAGCAGGATGGTGGAGGGAGGTAAGAAGAAAGAGAAGAAGAAGAAAGCGAAGAAGAAGAGAGATATCACTACACCACATCCAGGTCAACTGATGATGATGGTGGTGTCTGCGGTGGTTGATGTCGTCGTCGATGATCCGTCGCAGTACACAGTCGATTCCTCCAGGGCGGCCAGCCACGGCAAAACTGCCCGCTGGAAATGGCCCAATCGGGCTAGCGTGATTCGGCTGAATAGCCAGCCGTGCGCTGATTGGCTGGCTCCCGGCGGATGAAAGGGCCGACCTCGGCTATGTCGCTGACGTCAGCAGGCGCTAGTTCCCATTGGGCCATGCCAAGCCAGCCCTGATGCAACCTTATATGACGTTGTTCTGAGCTAGGCCTGTTGTGGTCTAGTCTGCTGTTCCTGGCGGCTTCCATTCGCCCATCCCATCCCATACCACACGCATCTCCGTGACATAGAGGAACCCCCACATTGGGCTGTGCGTTGGTGAGGGGCAAGGTTCTTTGCTGGTACCCTCGATGTCCCACCTATGTATGCGTCGTTGTTCTGCTGCTTCTGACCTTCTCCCACATTAAAATCTCTGCTTGGCCCAGATGTTGGGAATGATCGATTTTTATTTTATTTATTTTCAATTCCTACTTTTTGTGCTGTCTATTCAGACACTATACTCAGGGGAAGAAATAATGACCCCCTCTCTCCTCGATAACATAACGGGGATATGAGAAATAGCTCTTGGTCATAATAATATCAACGCATAATTATTCCAAACTGAACCAGCCTTACCCATTAATCCCTTGCTAATGCCGAATTATTTCCTCGGTTGCCGGATTCCCACAGGAAACAGTGGGCTGCGTCCTGACAATCAGCCCGCAACAACCGTCGAAACTACTACTGGCTCGAAGAGCCAAATAGGACCCAAAAAACAATACCGATATCCGCTTCCATGCTTCCATCATCCACCCTTCACTTGGCGTGGGCGCCCTGGCTGCTGGACATGAACGGCGAAACGGACTTCCAAGGTTAGCTAATTTATTTAGCCGGTTGCTTAGCCAGTTCCTGTTGTCCCTCCATTTCTCCAAACTCCCCCAAGTCGTTAATTGGTCGTTGTAGCTCCGGAATCTATCCGATATGCTCATTCTTTGATCTTTGATCTTCAGCATGCTGAATTAATTCCGCCCTCAGCACGATTTTCAAAATTCCTTGTCGATCGGTTCAATTCGGTTGTAGTTGTTTTGTTCTTTGGATTTCTAAGCAGAATCTCTGATATCAAAAAGACACATTCAACACAAGTAAATTCCTCTTCAAAACGGCCTTCACATCATCACATTATCAACTCACAAGGATAAGAAAAATATGGAGTCCGGAGAACACTCGACAATACTTTTGATGGGAAAGCTCGTTATCTTTTTTGCCCGGCGCGGGGCAAATAAACTAGGTATTTTTAAGCCAAAGTGCGTACGCAATTGCCAAGCACTGGCTGTTGCTTATCCTCACGAATGCTCCATAACCATGCTTCTTATTTGGTTATTAACTTATCAGATAGCTCGACTCTCGTAGCCATATATTGATCAAATAACAGGCTTGGAATTGATACTGCCAGCTTTTAAGGGAAATATGCTGGCTTAACACAATGATATCATATGTATTCTAGAGAGAAACTACTGCAGTTCTATATATCATCAACAGTAATATATTCACCTACTTTGTATTGATATCAAATTTACGTGTTCGCGCACCAGGTTTCTGCTTATCATCACAACAAATGCGCCTACTCCGTAGAGCGGAATAAATAATGGATTAGAAAAGTAAGTCAGGTGTGAAAGGATGAATATCATTCTTCAACAGACGCCTGAACTACTGCTTAGCGACACTACTAAGAAGCCTCGTATTGCTCGGGAAATCTTTTGACCACGTTCCCGCGGGGATTCATTCGCTCCGCGGTGGTGTGATTTGATCCAAATCACCAAGTTCTCTCATGACTGCGAAGTGCAATATAAGCTACTTAACTTTGCGGGGAAAAGACCCTTTTTCTTATTCTTTTCTTTTTTTTTTTGTAAAAACTGAAATTGAAACAGGTGCTGGGGGCAGAGGGTAAAAGACGTTTCGTTGCTCACTTTCCCCGCGGGATCTCATTTTGAGGCATCTTCTTCAGAACATCTACTTACTATACCAAAACTATTTCCCCCTTCTCCACAAGAATTTTCACACATAATCTTCTAGTTCATTATCAAGAACAATCTTCGAACCTCAACGATCTTCAAGGTAAATGACGGGTTTGGATCTGATGGGATAAAGAATTTCTCGAAATAACTTCGCCTTTTCATTTTCTTTCTCGGGTATATGCACGCTGGATCTCACGCTGGATCTCTTATCTCTCTATGAGCAGACAGATGCAAGGTGAAACGTTCCGGACTAGGGAGAAAGATATACTAGACTCATGAGATGTGGAAGTAGACCATCAGCAAGCCTTTGAAAGGAAATTTAGAAGCAGATGAGTTTTATGGGAATAGTTGAAATTCGCGCGGAAATGTCGAGACTGGAAAGGTATAAAAGGGAAAACACGGAAGAGAAGGGAAAAAAATATTCCGAGATGCAATTGGAGAATTGGAGAACGGGAAAGGGAAAATGCTATTTTATCCTTGGAACTCAAACAAACATAAGTGTATATAATGAGACAAAAAAACAGAATGAAGATGCCATGCATTGAAATGCCCACCGTTAGAAAACAAGAAAGAAGAAGATTAAAAAGGAAAATATCTATCTATGAGCTCTTTTATCAGGGTATGAGTGAAGCTCTTCAAAATCCCAGGAGCTCTTCCTGGAAATTATTTGTTGAATGTATGAGGTAGGTGTTGAGAACGGTGTGGGTATTTTAGGAAAAACGAGGTGTCTCAGCGTGACAAGCTGCTTAGAAGAGGCCGTCGATTTCGCCGGTCTCAGCATCAACGTCGACGTTCAGGTATCCTGGTGCGGTGGGTAGACCAGGGATGGTCTGGATGTCGGCAGCGAGAGCATACCTATAAGACTTATTAGCAACTGCATTTGTGCGCAAAGAAGGGATGTTG
The DNA here is from genome assembly GCA_002573585.1 of Helicocarpus griseus UAMH5409. Classification (NCBI taxonomy): domain Eukaryota; kingdom Fungi; phylum Ascomycota; class Eurotiomycetes; order Onygenales; family Ajellomycetaceae; genus Helicocarpus; species Helicocarpus griseus. The sequence goes on along the minus strand of PDNB01000069.1, from coordinate 87,870 downwards.
ATAGTCAAAACGTACAGATATCCAGCACCAACGGCTAATCTGACATCTCTGATAGGAACAGTGAAGCCAGTCGGGGCACCCTTGAGGTTAGCATCGTGAGAGAGCGAGTATTGGGTCTTGGCAATGCAGATAGGCAGGTTTCCGAATCCCTGCTTGGTGTAGGTGTCGACCTTCTTCTGGGCGAGTTCGCTGAACTCAACCTTCTCAGCGCCGTACATCTCCTTTCCGATGCGCTCGATGCGTTCCTGCACAGTGCCTTCAGTATCATACAGCAACTTGAAATCCTTGGGTTTCGAGCTGGCAATGATGACGCCCTTGGCTAGATCAACGGCACCGGCACCACCCTCAGCCCAGTGGTTGGCAGCGATAGCATCCTCAGCACCTGCAGCAATGGACTCCTCGCGGATGACGGCGACTTCAGCGTCGGTGTCGGTTTCGAACTTGTTGATGGCGACCACGACGGGGATACCGTATTTTCTGGCGTTTTCGATGTGCTTCTTGAGGTTGACGCATCCCTTTCGTAGAAGCTCCGTGTTTTCGGTTCTATATTCCTCAGCCAATGGTGCGCCAGGGGCAATAGGAGGTCCTCCGCCGTGAACCTTGATGGCACGAACGGTAGCAACGATGACCACAGTGTCTGGGACGAGGCCAGAAGAGCGGCACTTGATGTTGAAGAACCGCTCGCCACCCATTGTGAAATCGAAACCGGCCTCAGTGACGACGAATCCTGTCTTGGCTTCATGGTCCTCGTCTGCCTCGGTTCCGGCCAGCTTCAAGGCAAGCTTATCGGCAACGACTGAATTGGCGCCAATGCTAATGTTGGCGAAGGGGCCAGCGTGGACGAAAACTGGAGTTCCCTCGAGTGATTGCATAAGATTGGGCTTGATGGCATCTTTCATCAAAGCAGTAAGGGCGCCTCCACAGCCAATGTCGTCGCATGTAACTGGGTCGCCGTTCTTCGAGGTAGCAATGACCATTCTGCCAAGGCGTTCGCGCATGTCCGCAAGGTCGTTGCTGAGAGCTAGGATAGCCATACATTCGCTAGCAACGGAGATATCGAAGCCAGTCTGTCTGGTATGGCCCTTCTCGGTCGCAGCCTCACCGACTGTGATAGTGCGCAGATGTCTATCGTTGACATCCAACACTCTTCGCCAAGTGATGGTCTCAGGGTCGATATCTAATCTTGCGAAACGGTTGATTTCCTCTGGGGTGAGGTCGTCTGGGTTGGTCTTGGTGATGCCCAATTTCTGCAATCTCCGGAAAAAGATAGGCTGGAACTCGCGTTTTCCCTTCTTAGCGGGAACTAGTCTTCTGTAGAGAGCAGCGTCGCTCTGGGTGGACTCGTGGAACATTCTAGTTTCGATAGCCGCCGCCAGCAAGTTATTGGCAGCAGTAATAGCATGGATATCACCGGTCAAGTGAAGGTTGAACTCGTCCATAGGGATGACCTGACTGTATCCTCCTCCAGCTGCGCCGCCCTTGATACCGAAGGTGGGCCCCTGACTAGGTTGTCGTACGTTGGCAAAGGCTATTCTGTTGAGGTGAGCACCAAGAGCCTGCGTAAGACCCATGGTAGTGGTTGACTTGCCCTCTCCAAGGGGAGTTGGAGTGATACCGCACACCAGAATATATCGTCCATTACGGCGATGAGCCAAACGATCCAAAAGGTCAAGATTAACCTTGGCCTTGGTATGGCCATACGGCTCTAGCTCGTGGGATGCAATTCCGATTTCAGTCGCAAGACGGGTAATGGGCTTAGGACGTTGGGCACGGGAGATGGCGATATCGGAAGGAACTGGGAATTGAAGCTTGAGGGGTAGAGGAGTGACGTGTCTGTCCTTTTGTTTTTCGAAGTAGTTTTTGGCGGAGTTGACGACGTTCTGAAGGAGCATCGCTACCGTCATTGGGCCAACTCCTCCAGGGACGGGTGTGATATGCGACGCGACCTCAACGGCTGAAGAAAACTCAACATCACCAACGAGTCTTTGTCCGGATTTCTTCGTCGAGTCGGGGATATAGTTGGTGCCAACGTCAATGACAACGACACCAAACTTAAGCCACGAGCCCTTGACAAACTCAGCCTTGCCAATGGCGGCAACCAAGATGTCGGCCTCCTTGATAATTCCCTCGAGGTTCTTGGTCTTGGAGTGGCAGACGGTGACGGTAGCGTCCGCATTCTTCAACAAGTAGCTGACGGGGCTTCCGACGATGTCACTTCTGCCGAGAACCACTGCATTCTTACCAGCCAGCTCGACACCAGAGACTCTCAGGAGCTCCATAACACCTTGTGGGGTGCATGGAACGAAAAGAGGCTTGCCTCCTCTCTTGGCCAATTCTCCAATGTTGACAGCTCCAAAACCGTCGACATCTTTCTCGTCAGCAACAGCAGATGTGATAGTGTGTTCTGAAAGGTGGCTTGGGAGAGGTAATTGGACGAGGATGCCGTGAACTGTGGGGTCGTTGTTGGCGAGAGTGATCTCCTGAAGCAATTCGGGTTCACTGATATCTTCAGCAAATTTGACGAGATTGCATTTGATGTTTGCCTATTAAATAGAGCATTATGTCAGTAGTTCAACTTAGTCAATTGAAGGTATACATGGTGGTGGGAAGATATACCTCTTCAGCAGCCTTCAGCTTCATGCGCACATAAGTACCTATACATGGTCAGCATATACACATTGATAAACACGGCAGACATAATCAATTGACATACTGGAGTCTGATCTGTCACCAACTACAATTGAGAATAGAACCAATTAGCTTCAGCTTCCTTTAATCTGAATATAGTAGGGGAATATAACATACCTTGAAAAATAACCAAGCTAGGCTTGAATCTGGGGTTAGTTTCCTGCGATTTCTGGATCTCAGCATTCAACCGCTCCCGGATATCCTTAGCGATTGCGGTGCCATCGATCTTGATGCCCGCCATAATGGAATTGGTGGACGAAAAAGAGCGTCGTCCCGCAGGCAATGGAAAGGAGGGGCAGAGCTTGGGGAGGTGCAGCTGCGAAGAACGAGCGGTATAGAGAACAGAACTGCGTTGACCAAGATACCTAGACCTAGCAGAGCGAGTAGAGAAACTCTTCTTCGTGGCCAACGAGGAGCAATGGTGAGCTTGAAGAAGAGGAGTAGTAATTGTTGAGGTAGAAAAAGAGGAGGTGATGGAGGGGAAACGAGAGAGCGAGTTCGGCCGGCGCAGGGAGCGGGGGATCGGCGCGAAACGGAGGCTTTGGTGCGCTCTACACACAACAACTCTGCTGGGCACGGGCATGGCCCTCGGGCTGGCCTGTGAAAGCCGCTGGGGAGAGAGCTGAGATTATTATTGTGTGTTCTGTGTGCCGTGCTAAGCTAGATGCGGGCTGCAACGCCTATTCTCACGCTGCACGGATTGCACAGGGGGGGCTTCGAATTGGTTAAAGAGAGCGCGCAGAAGCCGCTAAAAGGGAATGGCAGAGGAAACGACTGGACGACGGCTAGACACTCAGCTGTGTTCAGAACACCAGAAACTCCAATTGGGAGATTGAGAAAGAGAGATAAAAAGAAGTTTACATATAAGAAAAGGGAAATCTACGGTCCATTGACAGATCTAGCCACAGAGATTGACTTTTTATATAGACAGCTAGCTAACAATGTGTTCGTTCCGGTGAGTCATTCAATGCTCATCCCACAATAAAAAAATAATTGAATTTTTTTTCCCTCTTAAGTTTTCCTCTCTATTATTTTCCGCCCATACAAACCGTGGATTTTCGCCTGTCAAATTATTTTTAATTTTTTAATTAGTCGCCAAAAAATTGCCAGATGGACTGCTGAGTCAGCGGGATATACTGGTACCGGATTATTGTAGTTCCGGTATTGTTGTGACAGCCGTAGCCTGTATGTAACAGAAGCCTTGGCATGAATCGAAGTGTGCGACGAAATTATCTGATGACTGAGTGAAAGAATCATATTATTATTAGACAACGTCTGCCCTCATCTATAAAGCTATCAACAACCCCACAGTCTATCAAGCTTGTCTACTACCTGTAGAGCATCGTCTACATCTACTGCTTACCCCGTTATACCTTGTTGGTCCGCGATCACTGCTGGTGATCCTCTGCCACCGGCAATATGAGACCCATTCTGCTTCAAGGCCATGTAGGCAGCATCCACACTCTTCCGGATATCCATATACTGCTCTGCTCTGAGTCCTAGCTGACATTTAGTTTACCCATAGGAACGGTCTCTCAATCAAATAAAATTTAACCGCGACGGCGACCTCCTCTTCTCGGTCGCAAAAGACAAGATTCTCTGTGCTTGGTTCTCCGCAAATGGCGAAAGATTAGGCACCTACCACGGCCACCAGGGTGCCATCTGGACCGTCGATGTTTCTCCCAACAGTGTTCTCATCGCTACTGGCGCCGCAGACAACACCATCAGACTCTGGAACACAAAGTCCGGCGAGTGCGTCAAGGTATGGGACTTCCCCACGGCAGTCAAGCGCGTGGAGTTCAGCCCCGATGGCAAGCGCCTGCTAGGTGTGACTGAGAAGCGTATGGGATATCTTGCGACTATCGTGGCGTTTGACATTCGGTATGGTGATGGGGAGGGAAACAATTTGGAAGACCAGGACGAGGAGCCTACTTTGAAGATCACATGTGAGGAGAGCAAGGCTACTGTTGCTGGGTGGAGTTTCTTGTCGAAATACATCATTGCTGGACATGAGGATGGTAGTGTTAGCCAGTATGATGCGAAGGTACGATTTGATATGAGAGGGGTCGAGGTTCTGTTTCTATATGTGCTAACGTCTTATTTTCCCTCAACAGAGCGGAGAGCAACTCGAGAACGTCCAGGCTCACGAATTCGACTTCCAAATCACTGACATCCAATTCTCTCCTGACCGGACATATTTTATCACCGCTTGCAAAGACAAGAGTGCCAAGGTACGGCATTCCCTACCAATGATTCACCTAGATATACACTACTAACATCGATTCTAGATCATCTCCTCCCGAAATCTCGCCATCCTCAAGACCTATGTAGCCGACACCCCCCTGAACACCGCCGCCCTCACAACCAAGAAAGACTTTGTGATTCTCGGCGGTGGCCAAGCAGCCATGGATGTCACCACCACCGACACACGACAAGGCAAGTTCGAAGCCCGCTTCTACCACAAGATCTTCGAAGACGAGATTGGCCGTGTCAAGGGCCATTTCGGTCCCCTGAACACAATTGCTGCGCATCCCATGGGAACGGGCTATGCATCTGGAGGAGAGGACGGTTACGTCCGCGTGCATCACTTCGACAAGCCATATTTCGATTTCAAGTATGAGGTTGAGCGGGAGCAGATGCGGAGATGAGGGTGAGGTTTTGAGGTTGTTGTGCTGTGCGGGGTGATTTTGGTGTTTCAGAAATCTTTCTTTATTCACGTTTTTACCGGCACCCCCTTTTCTCTTTTGCTTTGAGTCAATTATCTCTTAATTTTCCTGTTTCTGTACGTTTTCTTAACGTTATTCTAACGCTGTCATATGGATGTCTGCTTGCTTTTTTGCTGCATGAAATGGGTCTCCGGTTTCTTTCCTTTTACTTTCTCTAGTTGTCAAGAGATGTTTGGAGGTGCTTTCTTTTTTTCCCGACATAGATAGAGCGAAGTCTTTCGATGTTGCCTTCAGAAGTTGCGTTGGTGGAAATAGGGGACGGGGTGAAAATATGAAAGTATACGCCACGGTTTTCTACTGTCAAATAGTTCTCCTCCTTCTCTGTTATGCCCTGCCCTGCACAAAAAGTTGGGATTATGCAAGTGCCTTGCTAATTTAATCGAGGTCTCGATACGCTGCTTATGTGCTGCGTCCATACAGGAGCAAGCACTCCTAGCAAAGATCGTATGATCAATTCAGTACTAAATTTTCCTATCTCATCCTTCCAGACTCTAGCATACATAATGTTAGTAAATAAGCCAAGCCTTAAAAAGCGAAGATATCCATCCCTTTAACAACAATACGTATTGGATTCACCAACTGGTTGGAACTGGTTGGTTTCTTTGTCTCCCAACTCAGAAAATCCAACCCCCCTCCACCCTCCTCACAACGTCTTCCGCAAACAGCTAGTATACTGTATGAGACCGTGAGTCACTATTGATGTGATTCATTGATCCGTAGTATCCGAAATGACGTAAGATTAATACTGCTTCGTATATAAAAACAGCTAAACATCCCCCTTTTTCTCCTGGGAACTTGAAGCTTTTTTTATCCCTGGGAGTTCCCGAAACCCAGTGATTCCTAACCCCTATTCCACCACGAATAGGGGTAAACTGGGAATCAGACATCTGTCCACCCAAAGATGACTATATGACTCTTGATGCCAGATATAATCAACAAGCAGTCGATTCGTCCTGCCAACCTTAATTCAGGTTCAGTCCTATTGTGTCACGTGATATCAGCCCAACGGGCCCACGTCTTCTTTTAGGGGGTGATCTGATCTGATCAACTTCGAGCTCGTCAGGTTGATGGAGGTATTCTCTTTTATTCTTTTAATTTATCTCTCAAAATGTGCTCTTCATTTGAGTTGCTTCAGTAGATGAGAAGTCACAAGAGCATTGCTTCTATGGCCCCTATTAGGCGCGACAGAAGGCATATTGTCGCGATTCCACGAGATACTAGCGACTGCCTGAGGCATGGGCCGGAAAGACTCAAATCAAGAAAGGCCAACATAAACCCGCTATGTCTGATGCTTTATTCCTTTTAGTGGATGTGAATTGTCCAAGAAGCGCCAACGGCCTCAGAAGAGTTCCGACCTGGATGGAACCTTGGAACCTTGGCTTTATTGCCTTTCTAGGAGACTCTGATCACTCCGCTACGCTTTTTTATGCAGCCTCGTTCGTATTATCTCGGCTGCTTTTCCCTTTCAGTGCTGCCGTGTCACAGAACATCTTAAAAAAGCTAAAAGTACGGAGTACGGAGGGTTCTCTGGCTTTTCCCTGGAGGCGGGAGTCATATCGGGCGGTTAAGACAGCACGGCCATTGGTCTATCTATCCCATCCATGTCGGTCGGATGCAGCCCTTGATTAACTGCTTTTGCGTTGTCTGATTACCCCTCTTTTTCGCCTATTCCCTTCTTTCTCTGCTTCCTTCTCAATTCTCTTCTTCATCTTCTTCCGTTTTCTTCTTTTTAACTCAACAATTCCCTGGACAAACCGCTGCTGTTCCCTGGGAAAGTCACTCTGGTCACACGCCAAGCAGCATGCCGCGTCAGACGCTGATGCGGCTGGCCCCAAGGGGGGCGCAGGGCATACAAATACTGTCTCTTTTCCCTCGCGGGAATCTCCCTCCAGACTGCCCCTGGTTCTTTGCCCTAGGCTCCCTCTACGTGCCCAACACTCCTTACCTTGACCGCTTCAAGCCAGCCAGCCAGCACGCCCAATTACGATGCAGTGTTCCTGTCAACGGAGTCTTCCCTTTTCCTCTTCCACCAACAGTCTCCCTCCGCACCCTTTAATGGGGAAGATACTTACCCTCCATCACGAGAGACATGAGCATTATCTCAAACGCCCTAATAGTTGAAGAACAAAGAAGAGATAGCCAGATGACAGGCCTGTCTACAGGCATTGCTCACCCTAATGCACCGCCTCACCTTCAGGCCTTTATCTACGGAGGAGTTTGCCACTTTTTCGACCAGCTACCCCAGGTCCCCAACACTTCTCCCCAATAAGCATTGACACTAACACTCTAGTTAAGCCTGACATCATCAGCAAAAGGAGCTCACCGCAATCTTTTCTTTGTTTGAAATGACAACACTGCCTTGCTTGCTCTTCCGCTTTTACTCTTTCCGGGCGGTTTGCTGGCCAGGAAGATGGGCTCCCCCCTTTACCTTATCGATATGGATGCCTTAAGGGGACGGCTTAGACAATGGGAAGTTCCGACACAGCGAGGAATGGGAGTTTCCCTTTGGTTTCGTAGTCTCCTCACTCACGACTATATAACGATGGCAATTTCTGGCTTTTCGTCCGCTTCTCTTCTCTCTTATTTTCATCAGATCCATTTCTACAAGTCTATCTTTGTTCCCATTAACAAAAAGCCGCAATACATTTTATTCTTAGGACTCGAGATTCCCCTACCTCACACTCTATACTCAACCACGGCTTACAATGTGTGAGCTAGTGGATCGATATTTTTCGTGTGGACACGTCCAAAAGAACGTTCTCCTGGGGAGTAATTGTCCCAAGTTCCCAGAATGCGAGGGGAAACTTGAAAATGAACAACATGTTGACGAGAAATGTCCGCGGTGTCGGACTGCGGGATCCAAACCAACGGTCGAAACATCTACTTCGACAACCGATGCCCCCACTGGCTCCGAAGGCCGCGCCCGCGAACAGACAGCCATGATAAAATGGAATGACAGCAAAAGTAAAACGAAAAAGAAGGATGACTTCACGCGTGCGTTCTCTCCACTTCCCCCTTGCTGATTATTCTCCCAAGATTCATAAGCTTACGTGACTACAGTTACCTGGTCATAGGCCCGGTCCTGTCTACTAGCCAAAAGCTATTGCACCTGCCGGACGAATCCAGCCGTTTGAGGGTGGACACGGATTGTCCGATCTCCTTTGTTATGTTATGATGATATGTTTTACTTGATGGGATTGCATGGAAGGCTGCTTGGGTGTCCTCTCGCTCGTTCTTCAGAGCAACCATACCATGCATTTGATTGGAGTTTAGTGTGCTTGAATTAATGCTGGGCCATCACTATCTGTTGTTTTCTTTTCCTTAACAACTTATGCCCTCCCTCCTTTATGGGCCCTCCCAACTTGCTTCGAGTCATGAATGAGAAGCACTGGAGATATATTTGCTATTCATCAATCAATAGAAGAAGCTCCCACGAGCTGATTGCCTTCTCATCCGCTTCCATCTTACTAGCTTTGTAGCCAATCTAAGAAAAATGAAATAGTGCTAAGTGTTGTACATAGCCAGGTTCTTAGTCGTTAGTATCTTTGAATTATCTCGACTTGCGTCCAAGCCTCTCTCAATTTCCAAATCTTAGACCATAATGGCGCCAGAGTTAAACAATCTCGGCACCCAAAACCTCTAGGTATCTACCACCATCCCGGAAACAGTTTTCCCACCGCCAACATCAGTCATTTTGATCAATAGTCGAAATTCAATTTCCCGACAGCGTACGCTACGCCCGTAGACGCAACCATCGCAAAACCAACAATTGGATAGAAGACCTTCCCAACCATCGCCATCTTCGTTAACGAAGCAAACACTCCACCAGCTGGAGTAAATCCGCCGTAAAAAACTGATTGAAATGCCGCAGCGAGGGAACCTGATTTGAGATGACCGTTAGCTTTTAACATCCATGATGATCCTAATAACTGTTGAAGGGACAGAGAAACACAGAACCTTTTATGATTCCGAGCGGCCCAAACCCACAGAGGAAAATTTTAAGGATTCCCGCGAAACTTGAGAGCCATGCTGCGGACATTGCGACGATACCTGTGAAGTTGACAACTTAGTAATTTTCACTTGCAGTAGTTGTAAGGTGAATGGATTTTGATCTACCAAAACGTGGGAGCCATTGGAGCTTCAACGTCGCATCTAAGAACGGCCTTGGAGGGAACAATCCAAAGGCCCGTACAATAGAAAATCCCTCTGCTTTGGCGGGGTTGATGCCAATTCCCGCTGAAAGCTTCAAATTAGGAAGCAGAGGCATTTCGGATAGACCTGGAAAATCCAGTGTATGAGGAGTTGGTACCAATCGGACTTTCGACCATGAACAGAGGAAGCAGGTATTCTAATTGATAGCAGAAAGGTCAATTTGAAGATATTGGGACGTTGGACTCTGTCAGCAAATGTTAACAGAGCTTGCCTCCAGGGGGTTCGCTCAACGTCTTGAGATTGCTATTGCCAGGTAACTGCGGTCTCCTAGGGAGCTTTGAAAAGTGAAGTCGTGCCGTTTTGATTTTGCGGTGGACTGGGGAATAACACCGGCTGCGTTTGTTCCGCGGCCAACCTGCAGATTGAACTAGAAGCTCTGACAGCCCGCCTCTAGCAGCGTAGCACTTAATGGGCTTATCGGGCTTTCAGGGCACTGATAGAGCATGTAAAATTGAGCCATGATACCTAAAGTCCCTATAAAATGTGAATATCTGCGGAGACCAAGCCGTCAAAGCTTCCGGCCAGAAAGACCGCTTCTATCTCGACTTGATGATTCCATAGCCATGTTGTCCAGAAATCTAGAGCGGCGTGCAAGGTTTCAAGCGTGGTCGCGTTAGCAGTTTCCATTCAAAGCGTGTCTTTCAAACCCGTGATCATCAGCATGAGCGGTGACTTGACTATCATTTATTTCATGGCAGTCAGGGTAATTTGTGATTTATCCCAAAGTGTCGCCGATCCCTGTGCTGTCGATTTGCGTACTGCTCTCAGGGAAGATAATACCCCTGGCCTTCTGCATTGCTGGCGGTTTATACCACGGCTAACTGGAAAGACTTCCTTGCTCACTCGAGCGACGATATCAAAAATGGTTGCGAAAGGCGCCTGTGTCGTAGTCAATTCGGGTGCATCATGATCGCGCAGCCAATGAGTATCAATGTCAACATATCCGACTCGAACTAGACTTTGTTCTGGTTTAAGACCGTGATGCTTCGTCCCAAAATCGTACCTCAGTCAATTGTCTTCGAAATGTTGAAAAATTCTTTTAACCGCGGCCACGCATGCTTAGTCCAAGGTCGAGACAGACCAACGGAGGAGTCGCATTCGCAATCTTCTTGGGGAGCGGGCTGTGGTATCTCCCCTCTTACTCCGGGACTCCTTCGATCTGGCTCTTATCGACCTAACTCGGTTCGATAACGCGCACACGCAGTCGGGCTATGCCATAGTTTGATTTCTGATAATTGAGAAGCGTATATAAGCTCAATACCACATCAACATATAGTGAATATGGAAGAAGGCTTGAGCTCCTAGAGAACTGCCTTCTCAAACCCCATTCTTCGATCAGCAGCTTATATCGAAGTCATAGCCTCTGGGAAGTCAACATTCATCCGGCCTCCTATGGCTTGTTAGCACGGTAGATCATATCATTGAGACCAAAGCACAACTTACCCTTTGGAGAGACTGTCATTGTTCGTGCCACAAGCTTCCATTTGTGCCAAATCGGTTGTTCCTACCAGTCTACCAGATGGTTATCTTCAATCATGGCTCCGGTTTTCAAATGCAGCGGAATGTCTGCGCATGGTCAAGTTTCTTCCGGCTACTTTACCTGCATGTTAGCGAGCACCAGACCTGTATACTCCTTGCTGTTCAAGCACGAGTAGTGCCTGGAACTACAGTAGCCCTGGAGAAGACAGTCTAAGTCCAGCCCAAGATTATTATTCCTTTCCGCTTGGTAGGTTATTCCGAGCCCTTTCCAGCTTGGTAGGTTGATGATAAAGTTGATGTTTTAAGGTTGCGCCGGGAAATCACAAGAGTCACCATGACTTTCCTTTGCGGCCTGAGTCACAATCCTTATAAAATTGCGTTCTCTCATTCCTCATGCTCTTCTTCCGTTGTCCTCGATTTGCTTTAGGTTTCGTGTTTCGTATATCCAGAAGTTCAAGTTGAAAGCACAACCGATCAGCACACTCAGCGCCAAGAGCAGCTGATTTAATCCTTCATCCGATAATGGCTTCCAACTGCACGACAACAGCGGGAGCGTGGAAGGGATGGCTACCCACCGAGATCCAACTTATGATTTTGCGCGAGGTAACTTCCATATGGTACTCTGACGAATATCATAAATGGGAGACTCTCAGTAGTTGCGTTCTTGTTTCCCGTAAGTGATCTTCTCCGCCGCTTGCTCAGTGAAGTCAGGTGTTAGAAACTAACTTCATCTCTAGGCTCCTGGAATGCGGAGATTCAGCGAATACTACTTGAGAATTCTCCCGTTAGAGACCTGGTGGAAATTGCTAGCGAATCTATCGCGATGAAAGCTCTCAAACACTATATTGAAACTGAGTCACCGGACCAGAGACTAGCGAATCTTGATGGTGACTCTGCACCAGAAGGTGTTTTACATTCGACACCTCATACTCGGGTACGTTCAGGTTATCACGGAGAACCGGCGTCGTTTCTTCTTAGACCCGCGGTCGAACGCGGATACTTGTCCCGCATGAAATTTCTTCTGGAAGAGACCGTCCTTGGTCGCTACGATAGCACCACGAATATTAACGGTCTATCGTTGTTCCATGTCGCAATTTTAAACCAAAATCCAAACACAGCAGAAGTTCTTAAATTTGCTTAATCTTTACTTCCCACAGGATATTGATGAAGATGATGATATGTGTTTACCGCCGGTATTGCTAGCTATCTATGAAGGTGACCTTGCCATCGTTGAGCAACTTTTGCTGATGGGTGCCTGGGGTGATTTTTGTTTGAGAAAGGGACAATGTCCATTCACTTATGCTGTCAAACATAACAAGATTACATTGATGAAATTACTGCTGATTATTGGGAAAAGCAGTCTCATGGGCCCACGCCACTGACCCAGGCATTGATGGATAACAAGACAGATATGATACAGCTGCTCTTGGATGCGGGATCATCAGATGTCAATCCACCCAACACAGGAATACAGCCGCTAGCTACCGCTATTAAGAACTGCTCTTTGGATGTCATAGATGCTCTGCTAGTGAGGGGCGCTAATGTCAACCACAAGGATAAGAACGGACGTACTCCTTTTTCTCTAGCGGTTTCCTACAGGGATGAATGCGTTGTACGGCGATTGCTAGACTACGGTGCGGAGATTACACGCAAAGTATGCTTTGAAACATTTCTCTGGAACTGCTATTCAATAGCTGATCTTTTGATTGAGAGGTGGAAGCCACCCTACATTAGCGGCGGAGGGCTAGAACTGTTGGTCAAAACTCGGCCATGTTGAAGTTGCTGAGTTGCATGATGGCACATGTGGGATTGAAGTTACCAATCCCACAACATTCACCTCCATCACTTGAAAGACAATATCCCGAAGTGTCAACGTCGCCTTCATTGCTGATGTATTATGCCGTGGTAAACTGGAAAAGTCTTGAATGCCAAAACGATAGTATCAGGCATGGATTCTGCAAATACCACCTGGGTATGATCACCGCAATTGGGCCAGCAAGTGAGCGTCAATGTAATTAGCACCGAAAGGCCGGACCTTTCATGAAGGCACATCTCAGTTTAAGCTGAGTCAGAATGTGTTCCGGAGCCAGAATTGCCAGAGCTGTCAGACAGAGAGCTGCGTTAGAGTCAGTTTTCATGTTGAGGAAGAGAGAGCAAGATTTCTGATGTTCTTAAGCAAAATGTGTGAGATATTGCGAAGGACTTTCTGGGAAGAAATTGAGCGGAAGGACAATGATAATAGAGATGTCAACAAGCATATGAGCATGATATAGATGAATGGGATTGACAGCCAAGATATGTATGTAGTCTTCTGCGGAGATTTTCAGCTAGAGGAGTTGTTGAGAAGTATCTGAGGCCTCTAGACGGGAGAATTCTCCCTGGATGTGACTTCTGCCTTATTACCTAGGTAGATAGCTAGTTCTTCTAGAGAATACAACGCAGCCATCCTAGCCATCAGATTATTATCCGTACAAATCGCTTGAGGGTAGTGCAAGCTATTTCCTTGATGAAATGAACATATCAATTTTCTTTGAATGCGCAACGCCTGCTGAGTAGATGAAGAGATCTGCAAATGTGTGCCTTGCTGCGTGTGCGTAAATGAGCGTTTATATTAAAATACAAGGATCCATTGGACACTGAAGTCTCTCCATGGAGTCACCCAAGTGATCGTAGGCCTGCTCGCCATGGGTGGAAACTGGTACAAATAAATGTTTGACAGTAGTTATGAAACGTAACCACTGCACCAAAAGGATCAATCCTTCTGGGCGGGGCCAGAATGGTAGTTTTATACGTTCGACAGTAGTTTCAGTACCGACTGCTGTCAACTGCTGTTGAGGGAGAAAAGCAAGAGCAAGAAAAAAATTGAGATAGAGAAACTGAAAAGCCCTCCAATCTGGCTTCTGTCAGCTTAATTCAAGAAATTAAAAAGACACATCATTGAGCTATGCTATGGTTCAAATTCCAATTTATTCCCCCTTTGTGATAGCCTCTGCAGCACTGGAAAATACTTGAAAAGTGAATATCAACATATTGCACATTGCTGTGTAGTGAAAATGAAAACTTAAGCTTCTAGACAACTTTCTTCTCAATGCTTATTTTTCTACTAATTATATCACATGCATAGTATTTGCAGCAAAGCTACAGGCTACTCAGGTGTTTCAATTCACTTACTAGCATGATAGATCATCATGTCACTAGGCCAGAACATAATTCACCTTAATGTGATTGCTGTCGATCTGCCACACATAGGAGTACGCCTCAGTCTGCACCAATTTGGTTGTTCTTCCCAGGTCCTTATGGCTCTCATTTTCAAGGGCAGTCGACTTTCCGCGCCAGAGGGTTGTCACATATGGCCATCCAAGTTCCTTCGGACTGCTTTGGCCTGCATCTTTTTAGGAAGCATGGGACGATATACTCCAGGGACGTTCACCATCGACACTTCCAATGCTCCACGTACAAATGGTGGCTTGGAGAGCATAGGTAGTTAAAGTCTAATGCAAGGTTATAATTTCCTTCAAGACTGGTAGGTTTATGATAAGGTTGGTATTAACTTGAAGGTTGCGCAGCCATCCGCCTATATAATGTCCCTTGCGGCCCGCGGGCCTGAGCCAAGATTTCTCTCATTCTCCTCTGTTTCTCCCGCTTTTCTCCCGCTTTACTTCTGGCTGATTTATCTGTCCGAGATTTTGTTTGAGCGTCGCATTAGGATCTTCGAGAGTTGAAGGAGCAATCGATCAGCACCCGACGTGTCAGAACCTGCGAACTGGAAGCCCTGTCATTTGAGGATTGGCCCTTTTTGGCGCAGTGGTTTAAATTTGATACAACGCCAGAGGCCTAGTTATTCGTCCAATATTTCAAGGATAAACCAAATGGCCAACTCCAGCCCTAGCTGCATGGAGTCGAATAGATGGTTACCACTTGAGATCCAACTTATCATGCTGCGCGAGATGACGTGCGTCTTCTCCTCTTACGAGCATCAGGACTGGGAAAGTATCAACAAATGCCGTCTTGTTTCGCGTAAGTTGTCTTCCCTGTCCTTTTAAAAAATACTAGTAGCACGACTTGCCCTTTTTTCATATGGGGAAGGATGAGCATTGGGAAACTGATTTCATCTATAGGCTTATGGAATAACGAAATTCTACGCGTACTACCTGAGGTTTCACCTGTGAGGCTTTTTGCTGGAATTTGCTAGCGAACCTATCGCGACGCAAGCAATCAAGCGCTCTATTGAACTTGGATTCACCGATGACATGGACTTTTGCCTTTTAGATGCCGTCAGGCGTGGATTTTTGCCTTGCATAAAATTGCTCATAGAAGAAGGCGCCGAGAGTGTCGGGTTTTTGTTTCATACCGCAGTTATGCACCGCAAGCCAAACACCCCAGAAGTACTTAAACTACTTTACTCTCGTTTTGGTGAGGAAGTGGATGGCGACGATTACGAGGAGTATAGGCCGTTAATGTGGGCTGTGATGGGAAATGACCATATCGTTGTCGAGCAACTTCTTCTGATGGGCGCCGGCGTTTGGTATGCAAGCAAGCGGAATATGAGAGATGGTATACTTCCATTCACTCATGCTGTCAAAACCAATGACATTACATTGATGAAATTGCTGTTGGCTTCGGCAGATCCTGACCAGGAAACCTACCAACCTGAACCTTCCCTTCCCACGCCACTGACTCGTGCATTGTTGAATAACAACCAAGATATGGTACAACTGCTCCTTGATGAGGGCTCGGATGTCAATCCGCTAGACAAAGATACACAGCCGTTACCTGCTGCTGTTCAGAATTGCTCTTGGGATGTAATAAACATCCTCCTAGAGAGGGGTTCGAATGTCAATTACATGCATCGTCGAACAAGAGATACACCCTTGTCTTTGGCAGGTCTCTACAGAGACGAACCCATTGTACGGCTGTTGTTGAATCACGGTGCACATATGACGCCTAAAGTATATCATAATGCCAGTGTCAGAGACTGCCGCTCCATCACAAGCCTTCTAATGAGGAAGTGGATGCCGCCGGACACGACCGAAGTGCTGGGACTTTCATCACAGTTGATCATGTGGTGAGGCATGAGATGTTTCCTTGAGAATGGAGCAAAAGTGCTTATCGAGAAGGTTTTGCAGATGTACACTTTCTCTTCAGCTCAAACACATGTGTTCTGAGAGTATTGCTGGAAGATAGAGCTGTATTCCTGCCTATGACTGGCAACTGGCACGTTTACGAAGAGAACTTCTTCTCGCCCCAGCGAGAATAAACACCGTGGACGAAATCAAGGATACGATACGACGTTACTTGCCATCCCCGATAAAACTAGCAAAAGTAAATCTGTCAATACCTTCAGAGTATCATTCAAAGTCAACTGGAATGGTCTCGATTATTTGAGGGAACAACTATATGACGAAAAAGCGACCGACGACATCAAAAGGGCTATCACCCTGACCGGATCGGCTACGGATGCACAAGGCTTGACGTGTATGCAATAATTAACCCAGACTTGGCCGATAACTGGTCAACGTTTGATGCAATTGATCAAAGGAGCGATACAAGGTGGGTCTTTACCAGCATCTAGTTACTCCGTTTGGCAAGGAAGAATTTTGCTACAGCTATGTTCTTTGTTTCCTGCCAGTTAATCTGCCACGCATTCGATTGGGGCACTTGAAGGAGTCGTTGCGGCTGGGGGTTTATCCAATATTTCCCCACCGATTTAACATCCAAATCGACGGTTTATCTTCTTTTGAGCTTTTACCCCTTTTCCTACTACTATATAAGTTGAGAGTTGTATGTTCCGTATTGAAATGTAACACAAGGGAATGTATATATCAAACATAGATGGATAGAGTCAATTCAGATGCGTTGGTTCCAAGTTATACTCAAGGGATATATACATTATCTGAGCTGCATTTCCAGTTTGAGTGGGTAAGATCTCCACGTAAGCAGTCAAGAAACATGGACATGTAGGATAACTATAGACGGATGGAGATAGTACATGTAGGTTAGCTGACTGGAGCTTGATATCTATCAGTAGCAATTCGACGAGCATGCCTGGTTTGAATGCGCATTCCCATCGTTTGACCCCCGTTCACCAAGGCAGTAATGAACACTATGCAGATAAGCAGAGGGGAAATTTTAATAAGCTAGCAACAATCCCCCATACGTGACTTGATGCTGTCTTGGAATAATAAAAAGAGATCAATCCAGGCAAAGGACATTTCTTAGGATCATCGATAGGGTGTACACACACGACGCATTATATCTTCTTTAGCTTGACAGGCACTTCTTTCACGGATATGTGGAATCTTCAAACCCTATTAGCTGTAGTTTCAAAATGGAATAACCCTTCTTGATATGAGCAGGGGGAAGAGATGGAAAAAGTAGAAATCTCAAGGGATGATGACTCAACTTGCGAATCTTCTTTTGACAAGACGATGACTCTATGTAGGGATTAGCCAAGCAGGAGCTTCTAGATCCCGCTTTTCCCTGTACTATAAATGATTTCAATATAATTCAGGATACTTCGTCAGACAGGCGGTGATGGGTAGACCTTTCGACGATCTTGAATATAAGATTCAAAAGCAAGTCCTCTCTACCTTCTTCTTCTCCGCCCCCAAACTGAATGGCATAGAAAATAGGCTGGTATATGCCAACAGCAGTAGTCGTTATCAGCAGGGAGAAGGTATTATCCTTGTCCGCCGTTTGGTTAAACGTACATGTATTTACAGCCTGCGCTAGCCTTCCCACTAGAAAATGGAAAGGGAGGGATAAGGCCCGGGGGATGTTTCTGTAACAGTGTAACCCACGTTTGCAGCATCCATGTCTTTAGCTGTAACACATACTATGTATGTCGGATAGGGTTGCAGAGTCGAAACATGCTCGTGTCCTTTATGTTCTGATTAGCTGTTTCGAGTGAGCGAGACATACATCTCAAGTGAAAAAGGGTGTCTGGTGATATGCTGATGATATAAGTAGTGGTGACAGTAACGAGTCGGGATTGAGAACTTGTTTCTCGAAGGATGGTGGTCAGCGAGGGCGATATGGCAGCTGACACCGTACCAACAGGCAACAGATCCCTCGCGTGGAGCGGCAGATGGGCATGATTGGTGGTGGAGATGAGATTATTATGGGTTTTTTTCCTTTTTTGTAGCTATCTTTGGACGTCCAACGGGCCTGGAATTCGCGCATCGCGGGGGCCAAATGAGGCTTAATTTATCTTCCGCGTAACTGTGCCTTTCTGTAAGCCTCGAATGGTGACTTGGTGAGGACGATTATTTCTGGATAATATAACTCCGTACGCGGCAAAGACAAGATATTGATCCTCTGCACGATATTGCGAATAATGATTTTTCAAGATAAAAAAAAAAGAAGTCCCACGTCATACGTTGCTTTCGGGATTTCGCTTCTCGGCTTTCAAACCAGAATCTGCCAACCAGATCCACCGCGCAAGATGCTGATCGTCGTGGGATTAAACTACTTTTTTCCTTTTTCTGATGGGTTTTCGTTTGGCAGACAAGGAACATAATTGAAAACCCGCCTGCCAAGCTGCTCTGCTTGAAAGCTCAAAGGAGACAAATATGCATCCATCCGTGGCCTGCGCCGAGTTTCATGACATGCAGCATTTGTCACAGCGCAGCCAAGGGAAATCCGAGTAGAAATGTGAAGAATGCGCATCTGCATCTGATTATTATTTTATTATCCTTATTAAAAATGGCAGCTCCACCGCCAGCGTAAAACCGTTGCAACCATTCTTTCTATCCGCCGGTTCCAAGGCTATCATTTTAGCAGCTGTGATTGAGGTGTTTTAAATGGCGCCCCTCTTCTGCCGCAACTTGTAGATATAGGCTGACGATGCAGCGCCGATGATCCATGGATGGGCAATCTCAGTAACCTCAAATCTCAGCTTTGTGGAAATTGTGACTGGCTGTCCACGCGCTGCCACTGTCACCGTCGACCGGATACAGGGTTTGCTTAAGCTGGATCTTCTGCCCCGTTCCTTATTATTTTTCTGTTATTATTATTATTATTTTCCTTCTTCGCTTCTTCTTTTTGTTTTCTTTGACTTTTCCCTTACTTTTGTTCAGCCTTCCTTGACAGTTTGCTTTCACTTTCCGCTGTGAGCAGTTTGTCTTTTTCACAAGACCGCATCGCCTCCTTTTACTGCGTAGCCTCGTGGTTGCGCAGCGGTCACCAAGTGTTCTTATATCTCCCCAGCCAGCCCACTGGACTTTCGCCCATTCACTCATTTTCTCTTTGCGATATACC
This sequence comes from Helicocarpus griseus UAMH5409, assembly GCA_002573585.1. Taxonomy (NCBI): domain Eukaryota; kingdom Fungi; phylum Ascomycota; class Eurotiomycetes; order Onygenales; family Ajellomycetaceae; genus Helicocarpus; species Helicocarpus griseus. Next base: position 68,506 of record PDNB01000069.1, on the reverse strand, counting down.
GGAGCAGTGTCCTTCCAGTCCTTTGAATAATGCCCTATCGGTAGTCACCGTGGTCCCACGCCTGTTCCTGTGAGATTCACGGTTTTACGTGTAGCGGAAAACTGGTTTTCAACGTCCCGCCACATCCCGCCGCCGCCCCCGCTCCGCCACCATTCCGCCCTTATACCCCCACCAACACCGCCTGCTCTGCGCAGTTATCCCGACGGGAATCCATCCCAGGTTTTCATACGTGCACTAGATACACGATTCAGACGGTATATTTACGTGTTATACGACTTTCTGGTTTCTAGAATCGATTGATTCTCGAACGGCGGAGATTAAAGTCTGCCCCCGCCCGGCCTCGAATATCAAAATGTCGAGCCGAGAACCGCCAATTCCCCTAGTGCTGAAGACTTCAGTCAACCCGAGCGCTTCACATCTATCACCCCTGAGTCCCTCATCGACGCTAACCCCGCCATTAACACCAACAACACCCAACGATAAACCCGAATCGTGCAGCGGCCAAAATGCCCCCAAGCATTTTATACCAGCGCTGATGGTGTCGGATGAAGGAGGAATCGAAGGAGTACAGGCGGGATTGCAGAAGAACAATGCGCTGCCTCGAGAATTTACCTATGACTTGGAATTGCAGATGGATTCCGGAGGCAATGCCATCGAATACGGACGCGGAGCTTGGAGTGTTGTATATAGCGCCACTTCCCGCTGGATATCTACAACACCCGACTGCCCGCCAACACCCCCGCCATGCGCGCCGGCATCGTGTCCCACGTCCGTGCTCGCAGTTAAATCGCCAATTCGACGCGACGCGCATTCCATCCTACGCGCAGAAGCGCGACTTCTTACCCGGCTCTCCAATATCCCTGGTGCTGAGCACCACATAGTTCCTTTCCACGGATTCATCTCCTCATCACACGCACTTGTCCTATCAGCACTCCCTCTAAGCCTTTCAGCCTATATCACGAGCCAAGCTGTCTCCGCGCGACAAGTATTTTCTACCAAGACAATGTTTGATCCAGTCCTTGGTATGCCACGATGGCTATCTCTCGCAAAGAAGCTAGTCGCTGGTCTTGAGTGGCTGCATTCATGCGGACAGATAGTCCACGGAGACATCAAGCCTCAAAATATCCTGCTGAGGCCTAGGGAACCTGCCAACGACAGTGCTGAGGAGGATCCTTTCCCCTACGACCCTCTTTACGTGGATTTCACTTCCTCATACGACCCTTCCACTCTAGAGCCCTGCGCACAAGGCCAGGGCCCCTCATTATCTGCGCTGACGCCACCATTCGCCGCCCCAGAACTTCTGACAGTCAAGTCCCTGAAATCCACAGATCTAGTGCAATCAAAAGGGTCGGATGTGTTTTCCTTGGCTGTCACGCTGCTCGCCGCTGTCACTGGTGATCTGCTGCTCTACCCAGGTTCAAGCAATATGCAGCGACTAGCGATGTCGAAAGAAGGTCATTTGGTATTGGACTATGTTCGATCCGGTGTTCATGGCTCAAGGTTGCCCGTCAGAGGAGTTGCGGAGAAGATTCTCGCTCCAGCTGTCGTGAAGGATCCTGAGGGGAGGATTAAACCGGCTGACTGGCTCCGGCTTATTAACGAGAGTATATCTTCTGGGGGTTTGAAGAAGTGAAGGGCTGCGCCTCAAATTTAAGTTCTTTTTTTTTTTTTTTTTTTTTTTTTTTTTGACATTTTCGTTACTCTTTTCTAAGCGATGGTGTTCATTATTCTGCGGCCGGCGTTTCGAGACTTGTTATGGAAAGAGGCTCTTGTTTTGTTTTACCTATTCTCACTGGTATAAGAGAAGAAAACAGTTGATGTTCCTTTATTCCTGAGGCCATCTAGAATAAGCCCACCTTCATTCCTTCCGCTTCAACTTATTCCATCTTCAACTGTGGCTAACTATCACCTTTTCTTGAAACAAATATGTATGCATAAGCCTAGTTGACGTTGAACAATTCCACATAGGAAATCCAGAATTCGGCATAAACGATCAGTGTTTTATAAACCCTGATATGCTGTTATCTCCATATCACACTTTCCGTTTCTTGCGACGACCCTCGGTAATAGGGAAAGGGATACTCCTAACTGAACCCCTGAGCCGGGTGGCCATTGCGAGGTTTCTCCTTCCTCTCTCCGTTTTTCACACAAAGGACGTTGTTTCCCAAACTGAATTTGACACTATTTAATTCCTTCCGCTCGCCAGTGTTTTCTTTTGATCCTTGTCAGTGGGATACAGCATGTCCAACGTCAGTTACTCCATCTGTTATACTCATGTCTCTCATTCTATTCCTGGGGTACTTTCACGTTCGTTAACATGGCCATGTATGAAACATTCCTTTCAGTACTTCTAATTTTCTGTTATTTTATCGTCGTTGTTGAATCATGGTACGCTATTTTGAACTTGGAGTACATCATTCATCTCTACATTCGCTACGTTGAATTTGTCGTAGAAACAGTCCCAAGATATTTACTTGGAGAAGAGTACGAGCCGAACATGCCACAAGCCCCCCTTCCCCACTAGTAAACCGTCGGTCCGTCTCTTTCACCTCAAGAGGGATATATAACTTACCTGTTCAACCGTCAACATACAGAACCGGACACTCCAAAATGGCCGTGGTCAAACACCCCGACCGTCGCCTTCAAGCACGACGTAACCGTCATCGTCATCGTCGAAGTCGGCTTCTCAATAGGATCGCAGCGGACTCGCATTGCAAAAAGGCTGTAACGAGGCCAACCCATTCTTACAAATCCATCAAATCAATTGTTGCTGGAGTCCGTCCCCCTCTCCCGTCTCCGCCCCCAAGTCCCGTGGCCGCCGGTGCCTTTCGCCGCGTCTCTCCAATCCCGTCATTCTATCTGCGCCGACATAATGGCGTTGCGGTTCCGCTCATTGCGCTCGACGAGCTTCCGCCCTGGATTTGCATTGGGCGGGACGACTGGTCTAAGCCTGAATGGAAGAAATACATGAGTCTAGTTAACGATGGCCACCCTTGCACTAGAGTCGGGGAGTACGAAGTGTTCGTAAAGCGGGGAATGAAGATGTATGAGTTGCCGGAGTGGAAGCTGGTGAAAGATTGGGGAGATGGTAATGAGGTTGTTAACGGGGATGGCGCCAGCGGTCAAGGCGGAGTAAGCAGGGTTATGTACCGTCCAAACATAAACGATTCCGGCTATGGGTCTAGCGAAGGGGCTGCTGATGTTCCAGATGTACGCTCTGGTGAAGCTAACCGGACAACATGTCAAAGAGCATCTCCTATGTCGTTGCCTGATGCTCCGGATCCATACGACGGCAGTGACGCCGAGGGATTCTCATATTTTGATCTGCCTATCAGACCCGGAGCAAGCAAATCCAGGTATTATCGTACCCATTCCAGGGTCCCGCCAAACTCCCCAAGTTTACAAGTTCCATCTAGGCCTCAGCGCCAACAGAACTTCCCTTACTCATGTTCAAAATGGTCACCTCGAATAACTGGCTACACCTCGGATTCAACCCACTCTACCAGAAGCAGCAGCAATAGCAGTCTCAACAACGAAGAATTGGTCTCTACGCCAGAATCAGACGACTCTACAGAAACGAGCATGTCATCAGTCTCCTTGCCTCCGGACCTCCCGCAATTTCATTTCCCTATTTTCCCGCTGGTTCCGTTGGGTTTATCGCAAACTGCGCCGGCGACTTTGGGCTTGGGGATTCGCCGTCCTGGGTCTTTGTTCTTGAGACGTATGACTAGTTTAAGCGCTTGATCGACTCTCTTATAAATATTTTATATCTGTACTGGGATGTTGGATTGGAAGAGAAAGAACTTGTTCAGGGGCAGGGCTTGGGGGTTGATAATTGTGCGATGATTCCTTCTTTCTGCCCTTTGGCTGCAAGTGTTATGGTTTCGCTCTTTGAGTTTGCGCATGTTTGTTTTGCGGTTCTGCAAACTACTAGTTTAATGTTTTGGGTAAATTTCAAGGGTTTGTTATGTGTTTTTATGCATTGAACTGGTGGAACGGGGCTTGGAGTTTGGGCGCTGCGGTCTCTTGATTTTAACTACTTTTTGCTTTCACTCGTTTGGTAGTTTCGCTTTTGTCATCTTATTTCGTCTACTTCTTTTTCTTACTGTACACTCGTTTAATGCCTTGCTTAATGGATAGTGGCTATAAATAGAAGATAAATGTCCAGCTCAGGCCACGAGAGAAAACTTGTTATATGCGTTGCATTAATCACAGATATGCTACTAACTCATGAACCAATAGTGAACCAATAGAATACTAAGTCCAGACATATTAAAATATCATTAATATAATGTTGCTTAAAACAAATGAGAGATAAAAGAAACCACAGGTGGTCTTACAATTCAATATGACTACTCCATTAGGATGTACGTAGCATTAGACGTGTGCGAGCTGGCTGGTTCTATTCAAATTTAAGCTTATTTTGGGTTTGCGGGCTGGCCCGTGGTTGGGTCGTTGAAAAGAGTGGGGAATGCTCAGCCCTGCGGCTAGCTCGTTCTTCGCCTTCGGGGCTCCTGTGCACAGCCAAGTTGGTTACCATACGCAGTATGACATCTGAGGTTGAAGCGAATAAGTCTCACACTTTATTATTAAAATTTAACTTTTTAGGTTCTCATGACGGAGCGGAGGATAATAAGTAACAGAAGGAAAATGAAGAAAAGTCAGACAATGGAAGAATCTGGCAGTCTCTCATCGTCCTAGTATTTTGTATTAGTTATTGGCGCCATGACTTTCTCGTCATTCAGCCCCTAGGTATGTATGCTCTCGTAGTATGACTCAATTGTTCAGCGTGTATTATATTCCATAAATGTAAAAACAAGCTCGTCAAGTCTATCAGCAGCAGATCGATGGATAAAATTGATACTATCTGACCAAAAATGCTTTCGTTTTTTCGTATAACACCCCTATACTTTGTCCAAATCTATCTTACATGCGGAGATTATTGTACAGTATATCAGATCTATATAAATCGCTTCCAAAATGAACCAAGGCCAAAAAAAAAAAATAAAAAAATAAAAAAATAAAAAAATAAACCGCCACCGTGTATGTTGTAGGGGAATTTAACGTCGTTCTAACTGTCCATCTGACCGAAGAGAAGGCGCTGGCAAACAAGTAGCTAGCTCAGCATATCATATCATTTATACAAAGCCCGTTGAGAACTGTTCACCCTCCATCCGTCTAATGCGGCCTCCGCCAAGGGCTCTATGTATGTCCGCTTCGCTCTGGAAAGCGCTGGCCGATTTCTGCCATTCGACAATAATATCCCACAGTATGGAGGATGGCAGGTGCCGGCACTTGACCAAGTCGAAACATTTTTCGTTATACGTGGCGAGTTCTGGATGGACTTCTTTGAAGGGCTTGGCGCCATCGGCATGACCGGCCGTGGAAAGCAGATGCTTCATTGCGTATTTTGAGTCGGTCAATTGCACGACGGGTTGTCGTGCGTAGGGGATCAGGCCTGGTATAGATTCCATTATATCTTTCATCGAACGACCGGGGAACATGAGGGGGAGGATTTCACCGACGGATTTCTGGCTATGGGTTGTGACGGTGCCGAGGAGGTGGCGGTAGGCGCGGAGCATTAGGTTGTATGTGTGGAGTGTTTTGTTCTCGATGTGCTCTTTCTGGGTTTGTATGATGGGTGAATTGGGATTTGGCTGAAAATCGATGATTGAGTATTTTTGCTGAGGCCAAAACTCCTCAGTGTCGACTCTGAGAGGCTCATACGGCCGTTTATCCCAGACAAGAAGGGGTTTTCCATCCCCCGAAATGACGCCATCGAAGTATGATCGTTCTTCCATGAGCGAATTGAAACGCATGATTGCAGCACTGTTACGAGCGGCCAATAGTAGAGTCGCCTCATTTTTCAGGTCACGAATCATCTTTGCCCGTTTCAGGACATAGTCCAAGGTTACCTCTTCTGTGCGCAGCTTTGAAGCCAGCTCAGCTTCTAGAAGCTCAATCTTTAAATTGATCGGTTCCGCCTCTCTATATACTTTCTCATCTTTATTTTCGTACGCAAGACGGTTGTGGAGGGCGATAGCCCTAGCATGATGCGGGTTCAAAGGGCGCTTCGGAGTGTCTGATGACGGCCTCCCCCTTTTCGCAGCAGCCTTGAGGTTAGGGCGATCAGGGTCCTCCGTCATTTTAATGTATGTTTCATGCCAGCTCCGCTTCGGTCGAACTATATACCTGACCCTTTTTCCATAGTCCGACGGGTTTGGGGCACATGGTGGGCGAGGCGCCTCCCGGTCCTCAGGGGTTACAACCCCAGCCTTTTCAGCCAGCTCTTGAACTTGTTTTAGACTCACATCCCACGTCATGACTCCCTTTTGGGAGTGCCAGTACTCGCGGTTGTTATCACCAGCGACTTCGGTGATTTCCGCGCATGCAGCTTCCGCGAGAGCGGCAGACCGTCTCCGCCTGGCGGTTACCCTAGGTAGTAGCACCTCTGCATCGGCCCCGGTGAGAAACCCAATGACGCGTACCAACCCGTACTTATGAAACAAGGTCTGGTCGAAACATGCCTCCAGGTACCTTAGCATAAGAGTGTAAGTGTTCCCTAGTTGTGGGCTAGCAGTGAAATTGGCCACTACTAGGAGCGTATCATTCGTCGTACATCTGCTGCCATTAGACCAGACAAGGGGCCGCTCTGATTGCTCTGGAAGATGTCCCTCGTCAAAAATATCGTCATATGTTTTAAGATCGAACGGATCCCACGCAAGGTGCTTATATCGCGAGTCGGGGACGGTCGTTAAAGGTTGTAAAAATGAATTATAGTAGTTCAAGTTAGGCTCAATTAAGAGATGACGTCGAGGTTTGATATGGTCATGAAGCTGTCTTGAGAGTAGCCCTGCGCCGGGGAAGACATCAATGATATCGCAAGGGGAATGTTTTTTGAAGGACGGAGCGAGCCTGGATAAAATGTCCTCTAAAGATAAAATCAGAGTTAGCAAAATATGGGTTATCTCAAAAGCATACAGGCCGAAGATAGCTTCCGTGAGTTAGGGAGGAGAGGAGGTATTTACGGCAAAGTATTGAGCTTGCGATATGAGCTCTTGGTTGGTAGTCAGAAGCTGGGCGCGTTTTCATTACATTGCGAATAGCTTGCGCAACGACAAGCGAAGGCTTGAAAGCCAAGTTCTGAGTCACCGGCGGGGGCATTTGGCATTCTGGCACAATGTCTGTGGTGATGCGTGGGAAAGAACTTGAAATGAAGTCGATGAAATCTCCGGTTTGGGCGAAATGCGGTCTTGGCGGGCCGATGACATCGCCGACAGCTGCAGCGCGGGAATTTGGGAACGGAGATGCCTGCAACTGAACAACGGACAGCTTCACAATCACCATGAGGATTAACAGCAATACTCTTCGCTACGGACGATCTGCATTCTAACACGGTCAAGCGAAAATATGCCCTGTCGTCCTGCCTCGCTCCAGGACTGTCGCTACCCAGAGTCCATTACAACACCAAGGTCCCCTCCTCGAACACTGTTAGTCGCAAACCGGGGGTGAATAACTGTGCTGATGGGTTAAGCTACAGCAGATTTGCTATCCCACTGCTTTTTCACGCTGAAAGTAATATATTCTTTTTCTGAACTGAACCTCTATTTTACCCGGCTTCAGTCGGCGATAGAAGTGTTGTTGGATCATGGCATCTACCCCGCCAATCACTCCCAAAATGATCCCCCCCATGAATGTCGAGCAGATTGTTCGTCAAGCTGCGGAATATGAATTTGACCCTTCCTCACCACTCCGTTATTGGATACGGGCGGCTGGGCGGCTGGTCCAAGAGGTACGTCACTGTTCTTGTTCCTGGTGATAATTTCGTTGAACCGCTCTAACACTGTGTTTCTGCCCTCTAGGCAAGCATATACGAACGCGAGGGAAACGACCAACAGGCGTACCTTTTGCTTTTCAGACATGCGCAGCTAGTAATATCCCATATTGCAACCCATCCTGATGCGAAACGAGAGGATAATCGCGAAGCTGTGGCGGCAGCAAGGCGAGAGGTCAACACAAGCATCAAAAAATTAGAGCTGCTAAACCCCCGCATCAACAAACGTTATGAGCGCTACTCCCAGCTTCTTCGCGATAGGGAGGCTAGAAGAACAGGGTCTTCTCTAGGAAACGATGTCATTACAACTGCAAACACTCCGGTCGATCCTGCGCTGGCAGGCGTGGCAGAGCCACTGGAAGCCGCTCAGAATAAGGACCTAGCCGTAAAACTTGCACAGAGGGAATTCAACCGGAGAGCAACTACTCGAAAGCTAGCTCGGCCTGGGGAGCCATATACAAACAATAAATCGAGACCTGCCAGGACCGAAGAATTCCACCATAGGCAATTTGAAAGACCGGCGGACGACCTTAGCCAACGCCTCCAGAATATACGGTCTCAAGTCGTAAGGACTGAGCCAACAGCACGAAGACAAGCCTCACCTCCCAGTCGCCCTGCTTCGACACCCCACCGCCATATACAAAAGCCAGCCGTACCCCAAAGATATGCTAATATAGGGGAGCTGTCTACTTATAGATACCCCAGTGTTCCTCGCCAACAGCCCTTTGACATTAGCAATTCCCCGCCTCCTGCCCGCGATGAGCAAGAACCTATAGCGTCTAGCTCATCTCTTCCCCCGCAACTTCCCGCCAAAATAATAGAGCCTGCCCAGTCACCCCCGGGATCTCTGTCTACCTTATCACCTCCGCCAATTCCAAGCAAAATATCACCCATTTCTACACCTCCGGCAGACGGCATCCTCGATTCCAGAAGCATAACCCCGTCCACAGATCTCCCCGCATCGAATTTCACATTTAAACCTTCAGCCTATCTCGAAAATGGTAACCCCCTCCGAACAATCTTCATATCCCCCGATCTCCGAAAACAGTTCCTGGCCATCGCAGCCCCAAACACAGCGCGCAATCTCGAAACCTGCGGCATCCTCTGCGGAACACTAATTTCCAATGCCTTCTTTATCTCCAAGCTGCTCATCCCCGAGCAAGAGTCAACATCCGATACATGCGAAATGCTCAACGAGGCTGCCATATTTGACTACTGCGATTCCGAAGACTTAATGATGCTTGGTTGGATACATACCCATCCATCACAGACTTGCTTCATGAGCTCGCGCGATCTACACACGCAGTCTGGCTACCAAACAATGCTAGCAGAGAGCATAGCGATTGTTTGCGCGCCTAGCAAGGATCCTGACTGGGGCGTGTTTAGACTCACGGATCCCCCAGGGTTGAAATGCGTGCTGGCATGCACGCAGCCTGGCCTTTTCCACCCTCATGCGGAAGACGACATATATACCGATGCGCTGAGGCCTGGTCATGTATTTGAGGCGAAGGGGTTGCAGTATGAGACGGTGGATTTGCGGAACCGATAGAAGATTTCGTTTTCGGGTTTCTTTGTTCTTGTTTGGTTGACAAAGAGCTGGTCATATACGGTTTTTTCTACGATGTTGGGCTTTTTGGAGTCCGTCGCCACGTGTCATGTGCATTCAAGCATTTGCAAATTTCGGACCCCCGGTTTCAGCCAACGGCTTGGGGGGCGATAGTGTGTTTTCATTCAACTGGGCCTTTCTGTTCTATATCACAGCCACTGTTTAGTACAGTGATGGTATTGTTCTTAATATGTTCTCCCTAGAATTGCCTCTAATTTACAGATATCCTTTGCATTCAACGCCTGCGCTGTCTATTTTCATTATATCTCTGTGCTAAATTGCAATATTTTTATAGTCAGGAGACACAATTATCTTTTGTGAAAATTTGCTAACCCCTTCTTATCCTCAAGTGTTTCAAGACTTCCAATTTTTCACTTAACTAGGAAGCATGCCCGTTCTCAAAGGAATTGAACCAACTATAAGCAAAGACGACGCAGAAGTCAACATCTAAAATTCAATAATGATAACCAACTGGAACTATATGTCTCCGCGTATATAGCAGCGTGGAGTACGTGTGCAAATTCAAAATCTGAAGTCAGAAGTCCAGGGTATGTACAGTGTATCAAGGGGATTGTTCTGCGCAGCTAACGATTGAAAGAGAATTTAAATATGTTCTCTCTGGGGGGTATGGTAATGAAAAATTGAAAATATTCTGAATGTCATCCCCAAAGTCATTCAAAGCCATAACCAACCAGGGCAAGTTCACAGCATGGGAGGTTCGAAACACCTATTTGTTGGGCCCCTCAAAATATTGATTATGTTCACTCTATCGTCTCGTTCGTGACTTCATAAAACTTCTATGTACCGTGACCTCATCGTCTTCTTCTACTCAAGTTGAGTAAATATCAATATATGGGTATAACGAATCCGCCTTCCTATTTGATATGAATCCCTGTATTCGGAAATGTCATCAAGCACCAACCACTTTCACCGCTTTCAAAATCGCGTCCAATGACATACCCGGTCCGCCGGGAAGGATGTTCACCCACATATCATCTGAGACCCTCTCAGAGTCGTCTATGAGCTTCCAGTTGGGGCTTTGCTCCGCTTTGATCCATTTGAAATCCTGGGCTTGGTCCCAGAGATTTGGTTGTTTGCCAGTTTTTACATGTTCCGGAGCCTAGATAGGAACTACGGTTAGTTCTGATGAATGAAATCGGATAGCGGATTGACAGAGAGCCAGGTATAAAATAACGTACATAAATTTCGGGGATCTTGCCAAACCGGATACCGCTACAGTCCTCAATAATGGGTTTACTGGAACAACATAGATAGACATCCACGTCCGTGCAATCGTGCATCCGGAATTGGTGGCATGCCACAACTATGACGCTGTTTTTGACCCCGGTGATATGCGCGGCACCATTTACTTGCCCACAAAGGAGAAGACTTTCAGTAACTCCGTTTATGACAAGTCCAGCAAACGGTCGTCCATCTGCTGTAGGAATTGACATATCCACAACGCAGTGATGTAATGAGGTTACTGATGCGGGTACAGTGGCATGTGACGCAGATATGGGTAGCACAATGTGGACGCCAGTGTGCGAACTCAAGGATACTGATGAGTCTCCGGCTGAGGAAGGAGGCATAGCTGAATTGTTGAGGCCATTGGTCTCCGGCTTGGTTAAACCGCCAGGAGACTGCATGGAGTTATCGTTGGATCGGTAATCAGGGATGTGACGGCGTCCCTGAGCGGCTATCTCAGCGGCCTCTGATAAAGACAGGGCGGACGGGTTTTTGCGAGCGGTTTTGAATGAGAACTTGGACCGCGGCGCAAAACTTGCTCGTACTTCTGCAAGTTTGTCTTGGAGGGCTTTGATTGCCTATAATGTGTAAGAAGCCGCAAAGAATATAAACAACGGCATATTGCTTTGTGTAATTACACATAAAGCTGATGGCAAAAAGCGTCTAGTCATAGTAACGTACATCGGCATATATCCGTTGGTCATACGGGGGAATGGAAGCAGAAGCATCCTTGACTTCACTTGAAAGCCGAGCAATTCCCGCAAGGCAATGATCTATAGCATCAGCGCGTTCTCCTCCAATTAACGCTGTGTGGCCCAGGCGATCCATCTGCTCCTGAAGAGCTACAAATCGACATTGCGGTTAGCGAAGCACGCCGGACAATGAGGGTGACGGGCTGCATGAGACAGAACCCCACCTGTAATCTCATGCTGGAAGTAGCGGAAGAAACGGTCTTTTAAAGAGATCTCCGTCTTGCTCTGCACGTAGCCTTCACTCTCAGTCTGATGCGCATTTGAGGGCGCCGGCGAAGACATTTCGAATGCTCACGAACAATGTACTGAAAGGGTTATGGCGTAGACAATCGATTTGTGGTATGGGCGTAGGCACAGACTTGGATTGCTTCAGCCAAGCGGTCCCCGGGTTCACATTCAATGAAGACGTGAATTAAGGGACATTCAGGGATCCCATTGCGTTGTAGGCTGCTGGTAACTTGCGAGGTGAAGGCGGGTAGGAAAGAGATGCGGGGAACTTGAACGTTGACTTCCGCGATTTTGAACGTTGACTTCCGCGATTAACACCAAGCTATAACGGGAGATTAGAGAGACAAAGCAGGGGTAGCCAGCAATCAAACGACAATACTACTTATAGTATTGAATTGCTTATAGGGCCTTTGTGGACATCAGGTCCTTTCGTATAGGTAGTAATGAGGAGAGGTTCAACTCTCGCGGATGTCGCGTGTCTCGCGGCATTGTCCTCGGCGGCCGGAGCCAGAGTTATCGCGGCGCGGGGGGCCATTGCGTCACGTGATACTGAGGTTTTCTCAAACCTGAGGACGGAAACAACTCGACAAGTTATTCGGATTCAGCAATTCACGTCTCTCTGACATCTAAGTATACTTAATTGCTGTTCCCCCAACGGCGATCAATATTCTTATTTTGAGGATGTGAATATGCAAGATTTGGGCTGGACCCGGCCACGGCGGCCAGAGACCTGCAAACTTGGCTGCAATGCTGCATCCCCGAAAGCAACCACGGTTCGACAAGAAGCCGCCGCTAACCAAATACTCTGTTTAGGGTTACTTCAGGCAAGAATTAATAAACAGTCGCGTAAAAGGAGTCTTGGGGCGCATTCATTCGGAAATCGTATTGCTGGGCAAATCTGATGTGGTCCATCAAGCTGTCTGATCTCATCTCCTCGAAATTGTCGACCACGATCCTGGCAAGACTCCTTTGCCTGTTCTGTGTCAGACCACCCACTGGGAGGGACTTTCACTAAATATCAAGGGCTGATCTTGCATCAGTATTTTCCGGATGAATAATAACCAAGCTCTTTGCTTGTAAGCTATCGAACTGACCAATAGGAATATACGTTCATATGCGGCGCTATATACCCTTGGCGGGATATTAATTAAAATGCTTTGCACTCAGAGCTAGCCAATTCCCAGTTGCGGGATTCGAAATGCGCTTCTCCGCTTCCTTCCCGGTGGGGTGAGGAAATTTGGCACCTCTTTGATATCACTTTAAATTTCCGAATATCTAATTCTGGCGCACCTTGTCCCTTGCTGTACGGCGTTTAATAAGTACTACTACTTTTATCACCCTTCCGCCTTTTGCAAGTCAAGATCCCTTTGTTGGCGTTTTATGGCGGGACTTCCATGTTCTACGACTCAAATTGACCGTATACACTTCACTGCCGGTCACTTTTCTCATTCCCTAGGAATTCAGCATATCTCTTTCGCAGTTCTCAAAAGGTATAAATAGCGTCGCCAAATGTCAAAAGCTACATATTTTCCATATGTTTCTTTTTCTAAAAAGCTGTGTTCAATAATTCTCCGACTTATTCGTTAGCAGTTACGAATGCGTTCCCTTATACCAGGCTTGATTGGGGCCTTCGCGCTCGCTCTACCAACCTTTGGTTACTCGGAATTTCCACCTACTGGTTGCGATCCAATTGAGCAGCTTAGTTCTGTTCCGCTAGGATGGACACAACAAGAAGAACCCCCAGATGACACCCTTATACAATTTCGTCTTGCTGTTACGCAGGAAAATGCGGCGGTATTTGAGCAGAAGGTTCTTGACCTATCTACTCCTGGTCACTCAAATTACGGCCAACATATGAAGAGGGATCAGGTCAAGCAAATCTTAAAACCTCCATTCCACGTATCGGAGGCCATTCTGTCATGGCTGGATAGAGAAGGTATTTCCAAAACGAGTGTCCAGGACCAAGGCGATTGGATCAATTTTGCAATTTCTGTGGCTCAAGCAGAAAAGCTCCTGCAGACGAAATTCTACTACTTCTCCAATTCAGTTGGCAACGACCGGATAATTCGAACTCTGCAGTACTGTGTACCCCATAAAATCTCTCCCTATGTACACATGATTCAACCTACAACGAGATTTCGCCAACCGCAACCAGACAACAATCACATAACCAATGTTGAGTTTAGCCTCCGTCCGCCGGACGATTGCTTTTCAACCGTCAACTGCAGTCGCACCATCACCCCGGCATGCATTCGCAAAATTTATAATATGGGAGATGCCACGGCTACTCCGGACCCTCGTAACAAACTTGGCATCTCGGGTTATCTTGACCAGTACGCTAGATATAGTGACTTCGATTTGTTTCTGAAATGGTACGCTCCACAGCTGAGTGGGACTTCTTTTGCGGTGGCGTCGATCAACGGGGGTCTGAATTTGCAAAATTCAAGTCGGAAGTCTATCGAGGCCAGCTTGGATGTCCAGTACGCAATTTCCCTGTCCAACGCCACCTCGATATTCTACAGCACCAAAGGGCGTGCGCCAATGGTACCGGATCTGGACTTGCCCAATATAAACGAAAACTCGAACGAGCCGTACTTGGACCAATTGCACCACTTACTAGGCGTCTCGGATGAAGATTTGCCTGCTGTTCTTACCACTTCATACGGTGAAAATGAACGAACCGTACCCGAGAAATACGCGAGTACCGTGTGCAATTTATTTGCCCAGCTAGGCGCACGAGGAGTCTCAGTAATATTCGCAAGCGGAGATTCCGGAGCTGGGAGCTCCTGTCAATCTAATGATGGCAAGAATACCACACGATTCGACCCCATTTTCCCAGCTACCTGTCCATTCGTGACATCTGTTGGCGGAACACACGGCACCGATCCGGAGTACGCAGTATCTTTCTCCTCAGGGGGATTCTCTGACCGGTATCCCCGTCCTGCATACCAAGACGATGTTGTTTCGCGATTTTTGAACCAATTGGGCAATCGATGGGACGGCCTCTATAACCCCGCGGGCCGAGGTTTTCCAGATGTTGCAGCACAGTCGGGAGATTTTCAGGTGGTTGATAAGGGCGAAGTAGCTCATACATCAGGAACGAGGTTCGTGAAGTGGTCCCATTACCCGCACACCAGCTTTGTAGTTTAAAATTTCCTTGTCTCTTTTGGCAGCTAACATTCTCTCTTCTCTCTCCTCTCTCCTCTCCCCTATTCATTCTTCTTGCCTAAAAATTACGAACCAACACTAACTATCTACTACAGCGCTGCTGCACCCGTATTCGCGGCGATAATCAGCATCCTAAACTCCATGCGTCTAGCTGAAGGAAAGCCCGTACTCGGATTTCTCAACCCGCTCCTTTACGCCCTGAAAGGCGCTGGCTTTAACGATATTGTCACTGGCGTCTCGGAGGGTTGTAAAGGCACATCCAGAAGTTCCGGTCTGCCTACGCCACATGTGCCCGGTGCTGGGTGGAATGCGACAGTTGGATGGGATCCAGTGACGGGATTAGGTACACCGGACTTTGCGGCGTTGGCGAAGCTTGTGAAGGATTTATGATGAGACTGGCGGTTTACTTTTGATGATTTTTTTTTATTTTTTTTTTAAGATTTGACTTGGCGCATTTTCCGGCGCAATTGTTTTGGGTGCAAAGACTGCCACCAATTTGAAGTTGGTCCATCTAGAGCGGTGCAATGGGCGGAGGGCTACTAGTTCTTAGCGTATTCTGATCCCGCCTCGGGATGAAGTACAATAACGAAATCATAATGAAAATGCCTAAATTACGTACGACAACACATAACTAATGAACAAAAAAAGAGTACTTTATTACTTTCATACTCTGGTGGTGTAATTGAAGCAACCACCCGAGGTCTTCAATGGGCGGAGCTCATATATCACGTGATCACATTGCTCGGTATGCGGACAAATGTTTATGCGGGAGCAACAGACATCATGGACGCTCTCGTCAGCGCTGGAGAAACCTGTTTCCAGCTACCTGACAACATACATCTCTCTCCATCTCCATCTTCCTGCTATACCTTGGCGCATTACACATCTCAAACTGATTTAAATTTCTAACAGACTTCTCTCAATAACTTTCTTCACATCAAACACCGCCCTCATCCTCACTACTATGGCATACGACGAGCTATCAACGCTCATCACAGAGCTTCAGAGCAGCCTCCAAAAAAAGCAGCTCCCAGCAGCCACCGCCCTTTTAAGCCGCGCAAAGCGAGCCCTCCTTCAACTGAACGCCCTTATTCCTACTCCGTCAACCGCTCCCCAACTCATCTCTCTCGCGCGCGAAGTGCTAGAACTAGGCGCCATCACCTCCCTCCGCCAGGAAGACTACGCCTCTTTCACCAGATACTACCAGCAATTACAACCATTCTACGACACCGAGAGACATTTGCAGGCTACACACTCTGTGCAGCAACTAAATTTGAACACGAGCCAACGAAGCAAGATTACGGGGCTGTATCTGCTGTTTTTATTGAGTATTGGCAATAATACGGATTTCCATACTGTGCTGGAGGGCCTGGTAGTTGAAGCGTCATTGAAGGGGCATAGGGTTGAGGATGATCCATATATCAAGTATCCGGTTGAGTTAGAGAGGAGTCTGATGGAAGGAAGTTATGATAAAGTGTGGCGGGAGACGAAGTCGGAGAGAGTGCCGTCGGAGGATTTTGGGATATTCTCCTCGGTATGTTAATCCCAGTTCCCTAATATCTGGATACTATATCCGTTCATGATTGTTATGGCTTCTTTATCGTTGAGGATGTCACCACTAATGTTACATTCAAAGGTTCTTGTTGGCACAATCCGAAGTGAAATCGCCGACTGTTCTGAAAAGGCTTACCCATCTCTCCCCATATCCAACGCCAAAAACTTATTATTCCTCGACTCCGAAGGTGCTGTTGTCGAATTCGCGCAAGCTCGTGGCTGGATTCTCAGAGATGGGAGAATATACTTCCCCCAAGCGGAAGCAGCACAAACAGAACAAGCAGAGAAGGGCGCCAGCGGTTCGATAATCGAGAACGCTGTTGGCTATGCGAGGGAGTTGGAAACGATCGTGTAGTTACGATTTCTGCATGTTTCGTTTCTCCTGTTGCTCATTTGATGTTCCTATCTTGGTTGTTCAATGGGAAATGCTGGAGATGATAGTGTACAATATATTACACTCACGCCGTCCAACCTCTGTTGATTTTCCTGATTCTTTTTCCTTGTGTTTCCGAGCGTCCCTTATCCGTTTATTGCTTTTGTCCGCTAATAGATGATACTCATTTATCCATGACCCCCCATATCAAGTTGCTTGATCTGCTTCCTTCTCTAGTAATTACCCATCAACTTCCACTCAGGACACAGACCAGTCAAAGGATTATTTAACCCCTCATCAAACCTTTACTTTCCACACGCAGACCCTCTTATCGTAGAAACTGCTCGAAACGCAAAGCAGCGGAAACGAGTCTTCCTCATTTTGCCGAGATGGACCACCGTCAACTTCACCTCCGCCTCTACCCTTTCGCACATCTGATGCGTAATTCATACTCTCATGCTCCGTAAACTGTGCCAGCACTTCAATCTCCCACTTGCCCTCTCCCTCCCCAGCAGCAGAATATGTGACCTTCACAATCCTCGTCCCAGCATGCATACAACTCGCAAGAACCAAGTACGAGCGTTGCCCCGTCTTCACGTCCGGACCCTCCTCATCAATAACCTTCAACCTCCAAACTCCACCACCCAGCCTCTCCTCCGCCAAAACCTGGCCCCGTCCCGCATACCCATACACGCGAAGATACTCATCATAGCTGCCCGTAAGCAGTATTGTCTCCCAACTGTCACTTGTAAACAGCGGAAGAATGGCCGTGACACCAGCCCCATGGTTCCTACCGCGATCACTAACCGCTCTCGTCTGCGCGGGGGACTGTGGGCTTTCTCCCTCACCCTGATCCTCATCATCACCGTCTCCAGCGAACTCGTGCACGCGCAAACTGCCAAAATCGTCTCCGGAGAATAGCATGGGATACCCTTTACCAGCCAACGATCCGTTCTGCCGGAGATGAAAAGCCGTATACCAAACCTCTATAGGCTCGCCTGGTAAGGCTATCTCCGTCAGTGATTCTTTAGAGAAGCTGTGGGAGGGCGGGTTAGTGTGGAAGATGGAGACCTGGCCGTCTGAGAAGGAGACGGCGAAGCCATCGATATCTGTGCATGGCTTTGCATGCTCAATATCATGAGATCCTGGTGGTGGCGGGAGCCAGGAGAGAAATAGGGCGGGGATGCTGGGGTCTTCGTGAACAGGAATTGTGGTTTGGTGGGTTAGCCCGGTAGGGGTTGATGCTGAGGAGCAAGTTTCGAGCCGGTATAGAGAGACAGATGCTGCGCTTGTGGCGATTGCGAGCAGGGTTGGGTCGCGCGGGGAGAAGTGTAGGTCGAAGACGGCCTGGGGAAGGGGGGTTTTGTGGATTTGGGTGCTGTGATTTTATTAGCATGGATGTAACTTCTACACATTTACAGGTTAATATAGAACAGTTCAGGAGTAATGTATATACGTGTGTATGTGTGTAATACATTTATGTGATCGTAAGACCTACAGTTGATAAGATTCAGGATCTAGTATGAACAGCTGTATGCTCCCCGTTTTGGTTTGTTGCGGGCCACTGGAATCATTGGACGAAGACTCAGAGAGCAGATATGTCCCTATAACAAAATAATCGGGTGCCTCGGGACAGAATTCCAGACAGCTGGGGGGTTGGTCGAGGAAGATTGTATCTAGTGACTGGGGGGTTTGGATAGCCGTCATGGTGGATGGCGGGACAGTAGTATCAATGCAAAATTTAGTGAGCAAAGAAGCAGATATTTATATGCAGATATGATGAGCTTATGAGCTTATGAGCTCATCTACGCGATATCAATATTGAATTATTCAAGTTGAACATTGATTTTCTGTTGGCAGGTGGGGCTGCTGGGGGGACGTTGAATATATATAAATTTTTAAGGATTCGATATCCCACGAGATGTTTGTTTGACAGGAACCAGACCTTCGCCCGCAAAGGCCTAAACATCAAGCATGCAATTGGGCTATGCTGCCCCGATAATCTGGGATTTGCGGGGCGTCTAGCGCCTAGAGCCACGCTTAATATCAGTGAGTTCCAAATTTTGGGCGATCAACACATTTTACATAAGGCATGGAAAATAACACCGCAGAAGTTGCTAGCATGTCTTGCGAGGTTGGAGCTGATGTTTGAAAATACGAACCTGGCCGTGAATGGCTGCATGCAGCTGATGAGGGGTCTGCATAAATTAATAATCATCTCCGATGGGACATCATGCGCCAAAGCAGGACGCGGAACTGTTTCCCAAAAGACTCTGGGGATGGTTACTTTTCTGATGAATCGAGCTTCTACGGTAGGTTGAGTACGATCCTCTATCATGATTAATGAGATCATGATAAGTTATATTCTAACATTTGCTCAACAGGCGATGAAGACCAAGTAGCGGAATTTGAGCATCAAATCTCCAGCTTCAGCCTCGCCATTACTGGACTGTCACACATCCCAAATCTCTATCAACAATAGCAATCATGCAGCGTAACATGGATAAGGACATGGACGTGGAGATGACAGATGTAGATCACAAAGAAGATGAACAATATGATGAAGAAGGAGATACCACCACCAAACGCCCGCCAGCTTACCGCCAGCAATCGGAAACTGTCTCCCAATTTCTCACCCGCCTGCCGCCAAGCACCACCACGGCGGCCTCCGTTGGTCCATGGATTTGGCTCATACAACGCGCCAGGCCCGACCCCTCACCGCATACCAGAGAAGACATTGGCAATCACATTGGACGTGGGGCACAGCTTCTCCGCGCTTTCAGAGAAAAGACATCTGCCCTGCGCGCCGAATATAGAGACCAACCGCAGTCAGCCTTGGAGCGAAAGATCACTGTGGAACGAAAGAAGCTCGAGGTAGACATCCTCGAAACAGCCCGCACCAACAAGATCCTATCGGGAAAATGGATGCTATTCCCGTCTGTCAAGACTGTTGATAGGGTGTGGAGGATTGTGGCAGAGGCAACGGCTAAGGGCCAGCTGGGAATAGGTGCGAAGGTTGCGACGGATGGGGGTAACTCGGGACCCGGAGCTACGGCTCCACCAAGACTTATATGCGTGTATACCGCGGATTTTGCGGATAAGGAGGAAATTTGGCGTGTTCTTGTGAGGATGAAGGAGCTGAGTTTGTTTCGGACGGGGGAGGGAGAGAGGCCGATTTATTACAAGTGTGATGCTTATACGTGGTTGGAAATAATGGGTAACAATGGCTACGGGTTGAGGCCTAGTATGTATTCTAGTACGGAGGTTTTGAAATGGAAGAAGTAAATAGGAATGGGGATGATGTGTGAGCATGTTATGATATTGTAATGTCATTGACTATGTAATGGGTTCGGACGTTGGTGATGCATCATGGTACTGGATTAATACTAATAAAGTACATGTAGCCTCTCTATTCCCCAGGGTATATCGTGAATCCTGCGACTTGACTAGCAGTGTCCGCATGCACGTGTTTTATGAGACGCATGCATAAACCCGGCATTTGTAGCGTGTATGTATGCCCCTTGAACCTCTCTGAAAGGGCTTCGATGTGGGATGCCGTTGGCGCCGTAGCCTACCTGCCGCGCGCAGTCGGCAGCCGGGATAGGTTAATAGCCGAATTTTTCCAACAATAACTTCCAAATTGACATTGCCACGGGATGTTGTCGTGCTTGAGTTAACCCAGTGCCTAGGCTCCGCTATTGTCGAAGTCTATCGGAGCGCGAAACACGCTGAACGAGACTCAGCATGGCGTAGCTGCACCCTCGTAAACGAGAATTGGGCGGGAATATAACTTTGTCAGTGTAAAGCTATTCCTCCTTTTTCATAATGTCTTCACATGTCGTTCTCAGTTCATTAACCCCTTTAACCCCCTCCCACTTCACCAGCAACCCCCGCACCTCCGCCCAGTCACTCTCCGCCTCATCTCTCTTATTTTCATCCAGCAGTTCCTTGAGCCGATTCGGAGAATCCAAAACCCATCTAACAGTCTCCTTCTCCGGATCAATTCCACCCCTACTTCCTTCCTTCTGCTCATCCCGATCCCGCACAGATTCCTCCTGTTCACGGATCAGCGCCGCAGCCGTCTCCGCTACAAACCCTACCGCGGGTGCCAATGTCTTCGTCATAACCATAGGCTGCCCCCTCTCCTCAATACTAGCCCTCATCTTCCCAATAGTCTCTACCGCCTTTATCAACTTCGAGTAGTTATCATATACAAGAGCTTTTCGTTCGCCATCCAGCGTTCGGATATCGCTGATGAGCGAGTTTTCTGCTTTGAGAATCTGTGGTAGAGAGGAGGTAGATAAAAGTCGGGATATGTATGCGGAAGGATCGAAATTCGGACTGTCGAGTTCGGCGTGCGTTGAATGTGAGTTTAAATGGTGCGTTGTTGCATCGAAGGGGATAGCGCTTGGGGAGGGAATGCCTCGGGATCGAGAGGGGCTTCGCTGAAATGAGTCGATTGGGGCAGGTCGGAGATTGTAGTAGTCTCGTAACGCGGCTCGGTTTCTTCGCTGCGCAACTGATGGAGAGGGAGTCCGTGCGGTTGGGGTTGAGGCGGTGCTGGCTGCGAGGCTGTTGTTTTCGATGGATGGGCGACGGGATCCGGTGGGTGTGGGGGTTCGAGCTGACGTTATGGAAGGGCGGGGGGATGATATGGTCGACATGGTGGTGTAAATGTAAATGTATGGGAGTTATATTGGTAGGGTATCAAGGGGGAATATGTAAACGATGAGTTTGGTTATTGTGAAGATGCTCTGATGTTCGGAGATGACATCTGGAAGCTCTGGAAGCCTCAGGCGCCAATGGATGCGGCTAGGCCCGATTGAGAATTAAGCTACTGGTCCGTGCTTTGTCAAGAACGCGGAGAAATTCCTCAACATCGCGCTTCAATTAACGAAAACAATGGCCTACTGACCGGTAAAACTCTCCTACATTCCACACATTTTCGATTTCAGCTGTAGATCCTTTGAATCCTATTACTGAGGTTGTTTCACTATCTTCAATCAATGTCTACAGACCCCCAAACCCACATCTCAAACCACCTCCTCGCCACAAAATCCCTCCCCGTCTCACGCGCCTGGGTCTCCCAATTCCTCTCTAAGCAGCGCGTGGCAACAACCCCGCTCTCTGCAGTCACTCAAACCGCTTTATTCCGACTATTAGCCTCCGACTTTACTACCTCCCTATCAATAACAGCCCAATCCCAAGTTTTCCCAACAGACATCTCGGACCCGGCAGCCAAGGAACGGCGCGTTTCCGGACAGGTTCCGGTACAGGTACTGGATATCGAGGATATTGGTAGTAGCCTATGGAGTCAAGTTGAAGCAATTGAGAAGGTTGAGAGGGGCGAGGAGACGCGTGGACGGGAAATTATCCGTACGGTAATGCGGGATGAGGCGGGGGATGTTACAGCCGCCGGCGATGGTAATAATGACAACTTTACGAACGCTTCTAGAGGAGGAAATGACAATACGGCTGGGGCGCGAAACACGGCGTCTACTAGTGCTAGCGGTGGGCCACATCGGTTAGTGTTGCAGGATGCGAAGGGAACTAGAGTTGTCGCGATCGAATTGAAACCTGTCGGGGAGATTGGGATTGGGAAGTTATCCATTGGGGCAAAGATGGTGCTGAGAAATGCGACGGTTGCGAGGGGGATATTGTTGCTTGAGCCGGATAATGTTAGTGTGCTTGGAGGGAAGATTGAGGCGATGGATAGGGAGTGGAAGACGGGAAGAAAGGCTAGGTTATTGGCCAGGTTAGAGGAGCAGGGTGCTGGTCAAGCTACGTGAACGTTGGATGGGGAGACTTGAGGCTTTCTGTTCTGGTGGCATGTATCTCATGGAGTCGTTCGTGATTCAGCCATGGTGGATTGGTTTATTTGTTTTTTTAATTTTATATGAGCTAACCGCTAACTGATAAGAAGATATCCTAGTAGATACTGTCGATGCAAGCTACTCGGTTATACAGTAAGAAAACTCTTTCCAGCCGTCCGACACCCAGGGAGCTATCATTACAGCTCTAATCGCAGCATCTCTACGGCCCGAAAGGGTGTAAAACTTGCTAAGATCCGCCGCATCAAGCGTTCCCTTGGGGGGAATATTGCGCAGCGCCGTCTGCAAAGCCATTTCAGCGGGATATGGCTCTGAAGATGTTGCTGATAGCGCAGCCCATCCTTGTGGTTGGTATGGTGCAAGCATTATAGATGTGTTTGCTTCTTGTCGCTGCCCCAATTCTTTTGGTATAGTCGAATCTTTCACGAGTCCAAGCGTCGAGATTCCTGCTAAAAGCTTCGTGACTTTCGCTCGATCGTGAATGCTAACATCGTCACTCGTTCGCATCTCCTGCAAGTCAGACTCGACTGCTTCGATTGCATCCTCATCGGCATCCAGCAAAGCTATGACGCCTAGAAGAGTAACAGCACCAACGTGTGTAGGATGCCTTTCGATACAATCCAGAAGTTGCACCCGGGCCGCGTCTCTTTCCTCCTCCCCACCTTTGGCCCACAAGACTTGCGCCAATAAACATACCACATCTGGCGAACTGTCCGCTTCCTGCAGAGCATCTCGGAACATGTCAATTGCCCTGTCCATATCCTTGAGATAAAAGTAAGCTAGTCCCGCTGTCAGATGCGATGAAAGGCGCAATTTTTGATTGGCTTCGGGGTCAAACTCCTCTATACCACCCTCACACGACAAGCATAGAGCGGTCTCTGCGCTGTCAGCAGCGGCTTCATAGTCTTGCTGACCTAGCAGTACTCGGGCTGCATCAGCCTTTGCCTGGGCAAAGCGGACTAAAGAAGATGTCGACTCGGATGATTCGTATTCTGATTCCATGCCGGAGCACACGTTTTCCAGGCTGGAATTAGCATCGGTGAAGCTTCCCATTCTTTCGGCTAGAAGGGCGGACAAATGCTGGAACGGAAGGTTGGAAGGTGACTGGGTATGCAGTTGGTGAAGGGCGAAAAGAGGTTGGATCAGCTGTTGGATGTCCACATTCATCGTGGAGTCCGAGATAAGATAATCAAAGACCGACACTGCGTACTGTCTCCTTGGGAACGTCAAGGCCGAATTGCCTAGCTCAAACGCGTGCGTGCAGAGCTCTCTAGCTTCCGTTACGTCCCCAAACAAAAGAGCCAGGAGACCCTGTCCAAGCCAGGCGTGCGCAAAGTCGGGATCAGCTGATTGGGCCCTGGTAAACGCCTCGTTGGCAAGCTCGTGGTCATTATGGAGTAGGTACAATGCGCCCAAGTTTGTCCACACCTGGGGACTCCTATCGTTTAGATGGAGGCTTCGAACAAAGGAGTGCTGCGCTACTTTCGGGCTGAGTGATGTTGTAACTACACCCAATGCGTTCCAGAACTCGGAGTTTCCTGCTTCGAGCTCGATCGCTCGTTTGAAACAGCGCATTGATGTTTTGAGGAGGGGCTTGTTTCTCTTCGACTTGTTCCCGTCTTCTAAGCAAACGTATGCACGATATTCTGCCCATCCGAGGTTGTACCATGCTATCGCCTGGGCGTGTTTGTCATTGGCGGATATGGACACGGCGCGTTTGTGAGCAAGGATTGCGGCATGCATGCATGCGTTTGGGGCCAAGGCGTCCTCAGAATCCGATTTAGTGAGTAGTGATACAAAATCTGTCTTCACACCATCCTCGTCTGCGAGCATCTCGAAGGATGCCAAATCGAATTGGTTTGCAATGAGCTCCTTATATTCAGCCATTGGCATAAAGGATGCCTTTCCTCGTATCCAGGAGAAAGTAGAGAACGCATCCGCAATCGACTTCCATAGGTTGAACACATCGGGATGGAATTTTGCAATAAATATTCCCGTTTGGATGGCTTTTTTGGCGCATTCAGCCGCTTCACCGAACAGACCCGACGTGACACATTTCCACGCATTTTCAGTAAGTGTTTGCAGTAAGGCGATTGATACCCCAAATTCGTCAGGTTTCATATTCAAGACCGCTTCGTATCTCGTAATAGCATCTTCATACTCCCCCAGTTCGCGCTTTACGTTTGCAAGCATGTATTTGGCGAACCAAACTTGCTCTTTCTCAGAAAACGGCAGATTGACTTCTAACGTTTCAGCATGCTCAAACGCCTTGGTAGCTGCAATATAACGACCAGAGTTATGATAGCTTTCTGCCAGTCCAACCCATGACTGGTAATCGAGCGGAGATATTCGTAGAGCCGACTGGAATGCTACTATACTTTTCGCATACTGTTGTCTGCTTATTTCTACCACGCCCAGAGCGGCGTAAGGCCAGCTATATCCTTTTCGTTTAGAACCCGGAGCAGGCTTTGCTCTCCCTGAATCCACCACTCTTTGGGAGATGGCCTCGACAAGGTCCCAGGCACCCTGATTTGCAAAGTCCCGAGCTAGACGCTCTGCAGAATCTACCTCCGCGGGAGAAAGCTCGAAAGCTTTGTGGAAACAGCGCCGCGCTCGTTTTTGGTCCTTCTTGTAGTCCGCATAATATACCCCTAGGCTGCTGTATGCAGGTGCGTAATTTATATTCGACTGTATGGAACCGAGGAAGCTGGCGTAAGCTCTGGTGCGATCCTTGCGAGCTGCTGGTGAAGGGTCCACTTCCCATTGACAATATCCGATCCTGTACAGTATTTCTGATTTGAGATCTTGGGCCCGTGCATCCAGGTTCCGCGCGTGCGTGGTTTTCAACATGGTTAGAGTTTCTTCAAGACCATTTAGACCAAGCTCAAGCTCTCCGTTATGCGTTTTACACCAGAAGAGTTCGCTTCTGATTTTGAGATTTGTCGGGTCGCGTTCTAATGCCTGCTGAAGGAAGTCTATAGCCGTGGCGTAATTCTCATCCTCTTCTAGAATTAGGCCAATTCCAAGGAGGCAGCTGGTTGACGTGGGCCTGCGTTTCAAAATGTCTTCAAATATCTCTTTTGCCTCTGGGTGGTTTTTGGGCGATTGGTACGTGATCAGAGAGTTCGCGAGAGTGATGTTGATTGCATCGGTCACATTTCGAAGTTTTAGTCCGGTGTTGCGCTGAACCTCTGCCACGACAGCTATACCTTTGCGAGCAACATCGACGGTTGTCTGGAACTCATCTAGAGAGAGGTAAAGTTGGCCCATAATCCGATGAGAGAGTATTGAGTCAGGGCTCTGCTCTAACCCTTCAGCCATTAGCAGTAGGTAGTCTTCTGCGCTAACTGGACCGTTGGCTGCATTTGGATCTTTGTCCGCAGCGCCCTCCTTTTGTTCCTCTGATTCGGGTTCTTTCGGGAACGGTGAGATGTCGCTATGAAGAAATCCTCTAAGTACCTTACTTAACCCTTCCTCGGGAAACATCTCTGTGAATTCCTTCAAGTTGTTAAGATCGAATTCTGAGAGCTCGTCTGCATCTTGCCACTCCAACACAATCTTCCAAGCAAGTACAAAGGGGTGCTTGATGATGACCATTTCTCGAGCAAGGCGTAATACCTCTTCACGCTTGGGGTTCTTTTTTCCAACAGGAAGTACTTGCAAGTAGTCATAGGCTCGTTGTAGCAATTTCTCTTCGTAGCTCCGGCGAACCTCATCGTCATTGGACCAGTTAATAATCTCACGGTAGAGATTATCGAGTTCGCTGCGTTGGAATGCCTCACGCTTCACTTCCAGAGTCACTTGATCAATTCGGGCGCCTAGCCTAGTCCGCCTTTCACCAATTTCTCTATTGATGAATTCCTTCTCCTCGGCTTCGCATATCTCTATTATACGGAGGTAGGTGTGAGACGGATGAGGAACGGTGCCTTCAAGAATACCATACAGGAAGCTAGACGGAAGTTGAAGCTCTAAGGCCTGTTTATATTGTGTCTTAGAGCCGTGGTTCCTAGCCAGCGTAACATACTTTTGCGCGACAGTCTGACATTTAGCCTTGTCATCTCTAAAACCCACAAGTCAGCAAGACGGAACGGAGTATGTGACTCTTTGGTGGAGTAAAACGAACACTGCAGCTAGTATCTGACATAGCCTTGTCACCGCTTCGTGGTATTGATCCAAATACTTGCCGCCCTGCTTTTCGTACAAACTGACAAGGCCCTGCCAAGCTGTTCTATCATCGTCTTTGATGGTGGTCGCTTTTCGGTACGAAGCCTCCGCACCTTCGATATTGTTCAATTTGAAAAGCGCGAGACCAAGGAAGACGTTCCTGCAGACGGAAGATCTCCTTAGCAAGTGAACAAGTTAAACATAATAACAATAATTCTTCCACTTACGCATGATAATTCTGGGGATCTTGATCGCAGAGCTCGCGTGCCTTCCCCGCAGCCTGCTCGAAGTCTCCGGAATCCAAGCAGGTCCGGATGCCCTTCAGAGCTGCTTTTGCAGACATTATCGTAGTGAGAAGGTCTCTCCAGCGGCAATTGGCATGACCCGTTATGTCTTCAGAGTATCAGGAAGAATGGGCTTGTTGCAGCGGGGTGGTTGTATGTTTCGCTGGAGTTGGCGGCGTGTGGTCGTTGCTATCTCGTATCTCGTTCGCGTATTTAGTATTTCGTACTTCGTATTCACCGCGTATATTGCCTTTTTGTTTTTTCCAACGTCATGCACAACACTACTCATAGATAACAATGCTCACAATACTACATGTATGACTGGATATCTCAATTGCATCTACCTACAGTATGTGGCAAACCAGAGATATGTTCCAATCAGAAATACTAACAATGCTCAATGTGCCCGCCTTTAGTTACTATGCCTACCCAAGCTTCGTGTGAGTGGCCGGTTGCTCGAGCCCGCGATGACATAATGTGTTAGCCGCGACGATGCAACCGCCAATGACGCTGGAACAGCATGAGAGCATCAGCAGGTCACCATATCTGCAAAGCAACCAGATCCGCTGGAACACTACCAGCAGTGGTCTGATTGACTTCATGGATAAGATTATTTAAGTCAGTCTCGTCTCTCCGTGCTTCCTCACAATATTCGCTCATTTGCTCCTCCCCCAGCTCCCTTTCCTCCTGGGCTCCGTTTCGGCCGCTTCTGCCGTACGCCGTCTGTCAGTCTGAATATCCGCTCGAACCACCGCCGTCGTAAACACGATTCAATGGCTTCCTTAAGGCTCAGGATAGAGGGAAGCACCTTTCGGGACCCGCAGAACAGAGAAGTCACTCTGAGAGGTATCAACGTTGATGCCGGTGCCAAATACCCCAAGCAACCCGATATCCCCTCTTACATCTCGGAGAAGTTCTACGACGGCGATAATGTTTCCTTTGTTGGCCGTCCGTTTGAGCTGAAAGATGCACATACACACTTCACGAGATTAAAGAGATGGGGATATAATCACATCAGATATATCTTCACTTGGGAGGCTCTTGAGCATAGCGGACCGGGCAAATATGATGAGGATTTCATCAAGCACACCATCGAAGTGTTGCGTATAGCAAAGAGCTATGGGTTCTATGTTTATATGGACCCTCATCAGGATGTGGTATGTTTGATAGATTGTATCTCATCTATTTCGAAGCTTCCAGCTTAATAACAGTGACATATATATAGTGGTCGCGGCATTCTGGCGGCTCCGGTGCACCAATGTGGACGATATATGCAGCGGGCTTCAACCCCCGAAACTTCAACGTCACGCAGGCTGCTCTTGTACAGAATACATACCTTCCAGACCCTGCCTCATTCCCAAAAATGATCTGGAGTACGAATTATACTCGACTCGTTTGCCAGACAATTTTCACCCTATTCTGGGCAGGAAAAGACTTCGCACCAAAAGCAATCATCGACGGCAAGAACATACAAGACTACCTCCAAGATCATTACATAAACGCCTGCAAACATTTGGCAACCCGTATCCACGAGGCTGGAGATCTTGAGGATGAGGTCGTCATTGGGTGGGAAAACATGAATGAAGTTAACCGGGGTTTAGTGGGAATTCAAGACCTTTCAGTAATCCCGCCAGAGCAACAACTCCAACTTGGTACTTCACCAACTGCGTTCCAGGGAATGTTAACGGGCTCAGGTCGCGCTTGCGAGATCAACACATGGGGTTTCGGTAATTTCGGACCATACCAAATTGGAAGAGAGCTTGTTGATCCAAAGGGTACAATCGCTTGGTTATCGACAGACTATGATGACAGTTCCTATGGCTGGAAAAGAGACCCTCAGTGGAAACTCGGGGAATGTCTTTGGGCTCAGCACGGAGTTTGGGATACCTCCAATGACACTCTTTTGAAAAAGGATTACTTTGCCAACGATCCCCAAACGGGTAAAAAGCTTGATTACGAAGGTTTCACTAACAAATATTTCATGGCCCATTATCGGAACTTCAAGAATGCGATTCGAACTATTCACTCTAACGCTATCATGTTTTGCCAGCCTGCCGTTTTGGAACTGCCCCCTTCCATTAAGGGTACAGAGGATGACGACCCGAATATGGTTCATGCTGCGCATCAATACGACGGACTCACACTAATGACCAAGCATTGGTAGGTCAATGAAAATCTCCTTGACTACTTCATTATGCTGACATAAGTCGCTAGGAATCGAGTTTACAATGTGGATGTGGTTGGTGTCATACGCGGCAAATATCTTAGCCCCATATTCGCCATCAAGATAGGGGAGACAGCGATCAGGAACTGCCTCCGTGACCAGTTACGTTTCTTGCGTAATGAGAGCTTCGACTATATGGGGATTCATCCGATGATTTTCTCCGAGCTGGGTATTCCATACGACATGGACAATAAGCACGCATACAAGACTGGCGATTATAGTAGTCAAACAGCCGCCATGGATGCCAACCACTTTGCTATAGAAGGTAGTGGATCGAATGGTTTTTCGCTATGGTGTTATACGTCAGAGGTACATAATCCCCCATCCGGAAGTGAATGAAATTGATCTACTGACACTGTGCTTTAGAACTGCCATCAATGGGGGGATCGATGGAATGGCGAAGACCTTTCCATATTTTCAACCGACGATTTGGAATTTCCTCCTCCAAATCCTAGTGTACTAGGGGAGCTTCCACAGAATCAGTCGACCACCTCATTGGACCGCAACTCCCCTACATTTTCTCTTAGCCGAAGCAATACAGCTACTACCCAGGTTTCTCCCGAAAACCTAAAAAAGGCTATACCGCAGCCGTCCATCGCCCCAACCTCAGGGCCAACCTCAGAGCTAACGGACAAGCCTGGTTTCCGTGCAGCTGAGGCATTTGTTCGGCCCAGTCCAGTTCTCACTCACGGCAGCCTCAAACAGTATGGTTTCGACCTGCACAACTGTGTTTTCACGCTCTCACTATCAGCCGACAGTGCCACTCCAGAAGATGCCCCTTCGATCATCTACCTCCCGGAATGGCATTATCCAAAGCTACACACTGAAGTTACAGTCAGTGGCGGGAAATGGGTAATCGATGTTCAGCAGGTCGGATCGGGGACTCTGCAAACGCTGAAATGGTGGCATGCAGAGGGTGACCAGAACATCAAAATTCAGGGGGCGAAACGTAAAGCTGCGACAGCCCCTGACACTAGTGAAGATGAAGGTTATCTTGAGCAATGCCAACGCAACTCATGCAGCGTCATGTAGTTCTACGGTACTTGCTGCTAATGCTTTCTCGGGGCTTCGTTGATTCAGGTCATTTCTTTGATTCTTTTGGATGCCTTGAATTTCGGTGTTTGTTTCATTCCACCTTGGCGCATTTCACTTTCCCGGTTGGAGTAATGCTTTCTCCTTTTGACTGAGAGGTTTATTTCTACTGGCTTAGCCGTGATACACATTTTCTTCCGGTACGGTGAGAGCTTGCTACCCTGGTGACCTGTGCCTCTGTCGGTTTTGGCGTGGACCATTTCCTTTCGCATGATATCCGATATCATTTTCTAGCCTCATAATAATCATTGAGGGACTATCCTCCCTTTTTTTCGCTTTTCATTCTTCTGGTTATCCGCGTCTATTTCTCCTCAACAAAAATAAACGCCCTTATTGGGCTCAGCAGCGACGCGCTCATAGAGCATCTGCTCATGATACTCGCGACAGTGGACTAGCTGTCCAGAAGGGACTCGGCTAACTCGTCTTAATTTACTAGGAATCTCGATTAAAGGCTACCCTGTTCCTAAATAGTGGTAGGATCGCGATAAAGTTGACAAGATAACTCATATTGAACATATTGGTTATGAAAATCTCGATAATTTGCTATCCCAAATATTCCTCCAAAATATCTTCTTCAGAACTGGTTTCCACAACGCTCTCATTGCCGTTATTATGAGCCGGAAAACACAGCTACGTCTGCCTGGCGAATATTCACGAATTATTACACATCGAAAGAGGGCAGACGCATACTCAGACAAAAGGAATCAAGTTATTATAATCGCCCTCAGCTGTCTTCGTAATGTAAACACCGCCGGTGACGACAACACTGAAGATCGTGGTGATCAAAGAAGCCAGCTCAAGTGCTGCGCGGGTGTCCGGTTCTGTGCACCAATATGTGTCACTACCCATGCACAGTGAACGAAAGGGGAAAGGGGCTATATGTCCTTACCTATGTCCATGGTCGCCGCTCCATCACATGTACAGCTCACCAAGTCGAATGTTGCCGATACACAGTTGAGGACGATCAACGGCTCATCGTCCTGCTCGTGCTCAGCCTTCCACTCTTCCACCTTGGTGGCTATCACAAGAGAATAGTTGATAGAGCCCAGAACCATCTTGCCCAACCCAAGCCCCTTTTGAAGCATCGTTGCTTCGCCCGTGACACGCCGCAGCGCCATGTCTACCGCTTGCTGGAGAGCGCACACGGTCCAGCTCCCCCAGCGTAAACCGTACGCAGGCAGGTCAGGATCGTATGGAACAGTGGACACTATTGCAACCACGGCGAACACGTCTTGCCAATATTTCTTGGCGAGGTCTTTCGTGCTAGCCATGGGCTGCTTGCGCGGTGCAAATTTCCTTGGTCGTTTGGCAAGATGCTTCATCCTGCTGGTCTCAAAACGCATATTCACACCCAGCACTGTGGTGATGGCTTCAATAGCAGACATGATTGGTCGGGAGCATATTGTGGTCGAGCTGGCGAAGTGGTTGAACTGCATCCTCTGCTCTGGTGTTGCCGTACCGTCCACCAGGCTTTGATATCCGATTTGTGTCATATCTGGCGGGGTTGCTCCAGTGACGATCTTCGTGAATATGGTGACGGGGATTGCGAGGACCAAGGAAAGCCCGTCTAAAACAGTCAATTCCGCGCCTGATATCCATTCGTACAGGGCTGAAAATACGGGAATGGTAATCTTATAATTCAGCGCAGCTTTGAAATCTTTCAGGAGGTTGGACCCCAATTTGGCAAGGCCTTGGGCGAGGCTTTTGGCTCCATTCAGCAGGTCAAGAAGAAGGTCCGTTCCCAATTTGGAGAGTGCCTCCGAAGGCGTAATGGAGTCTGCCGGGTTGAAAATGGCAAATATGGCCTCTCCCACATCTTGCGCCGCAGATGCAAATGTATTTATGAACGGAGCAATGACATCTGTCCAGAACTCATCGAACGACATACTGCTCCCATCTGAACTGGTGATTACGGATCCTTTTATGGCACCCCCGTGAGTGCACTATCGAAGGGGTCAGCGAAAATTCTGTGCGTCCAGAGCGCAGGGGAGAGGGGGGGATGGAAAGTACCTGATACTGTGACCATTTCACCTTTGTTGAATTTGCGGCATCGTTCCCTGCTCGACTACTATCTGCTGTTTCCGGGTTCGCCGGGGCTGAGC
This sequence comes from Helicocarpus griseus UAMH5409, assembly GCA_002573585.1. Lineage (NCBI taxonomy): Eukaryota > Fungi > Ascomycota > Eurotiomycetes > Onygenales > Ajellomycetaceae > Helicocarpus > Helicocarpus griseus. The sequence continues at coordinate 36,049 of PDNB01000069.1, read as the reverse complement.
CGATCTTATCTGGAAGAGCATTCCCAGAACCTTTGATCATGTCAGCCAGACCCCCGAAATAATTATCAATTGCTGCCGGAGCTAGATCGGCCTTCTCGGCCCAAACGTTGAGAGCATTATTGGTCAAGGAGACAATTGAAGCATGGGTGGCTTTGATATCTCCCCAATTAAAGATGAAGCCAATCCACTGTATTATGGTCTCCACGATCTCCAAAACCTTCTCGAAAATCCAGGTCAAGGCATTGCCAATCATTTCCAGTGTGTTTAGCGTCCAGCGATATACTTTCCCTCCAAGCTCAACAAGAAAACTAACCACATCGCCCACAGTTTCTATGACCCAGGCTGTGACGTCTTCGAGTGCATTGACGAACCAATTCCAGCCGTCCTGGTGTTTTGGCTGATTAACACAGTAGCAGATGAAAATAAAAGGAGGGATTACCTACTTCCACCATATCAATGAAGTCATCGAATAACCCTCTTCCGTTTATAAGCTTCTCGAAGTTCTTCCCATATCTAATTGGCTGTGACCCTGTCAACAACGCCTTTTCTCGGCTAAAGGTGGTAGGCTTCTTAAGAACATCCTGCCTAGCTGAAACACATGCAGAAATTGCTTTAGCCACCTGCTCCAAGTCTTCGTCGCCAAACTTATCGTCTGGGAGAAGCTTTTGCCCGTCTTGCAGTGTTGCATTCTTGAGGTCATCACCGCTCTGGATTTTTGATAGAGTGGTGTATATTCTGGCTGTGGGGTCCACCAGGGGTGCATCGCTATCACCTGCTGTGTCGTCAGGGGTGGATACCGTGAAGGTGTAGCTAGAAATTCCTTCTGTGGGGACAATCAGCGTCAGAAAACCGTCTTGGTCTGTCACGACCGGTGTTCCTAACGGAGAGACTTCTATGCTGACTCCGTTCACAATAATATCGATGTACCCAGAGGCGCGCAAGATGACATCAGAGTTGATGTACGGTTTTTTGTTGTCGCCAACGACTGATATGTGAGTTGTATAACACCGGATATCCATGATTTTTTCCAGTGCCGGCGTGTAAAACGGGGTAGGCTTCCAAAAGCCTAGCGTTGGATCGTGTCGAATTAGAGAGAGGGCTCCGGCGTCGTTGGCTACGATGAGCTGCTCCTGCCCGTCTCCATCTGGCTTGAACACGGAAAAATGTCCTCCTAGGTGCTTCGCGATAACCGTCACTGGCGATTTGACCGGGGTGGACGTTGTGTCGAGCATGATATATCCGACGCTGTCGTTGGTGCTAGCTGCCCAGATGGTGGCGCCTGATGGCGATTGTGCCACATGGAGCATGGAAACTCTCTCGAAGACGCCTTCTTCAGTAATTCGAGCGCCTTCGCTGTTCTTTCTCAAAAGCTCATCGGCTTTGAAGTGATATAGTCCTTTACCTCCGACAATTAAGTCGGTAAATCCGTCTTCGGCTAGCAAAGATTGCAAAGCTTGGGCATCTACCCATGCCTGTCAGTACATTAAATCTGGTCTTTAGCTGCGGAATAAGGCCTTACCTGGTGGACATTCCAGTAACATTTGGTATGGAAGATCCTCGCTTGTGGACTTGAATATAAGTTGAGGAGTGTCTGTCATAAGCTATAATCAGTATGCGTTTCTCTATAAGCTTTCGGTTCTCTGTCTGCGGTGCCCTCTCACCTTGGATGATGTACAGTGCTGCCAGTCCTGGCAGACTGTCTGACCCGAATGGGACGACCAGCGGTTGCAAAGCAAGTATGCGGCTTGCATCCTCGGGCAGGTCGATATCATAGGCAAAGCTCCATTCAGTCAAGTCAGAGCTCACCACGATTCGGGATAGGTCTTCTTTTTTGTTAAGGTATTCCAAGGGCTGATAAGCAACCAACGTGGGGGGATAAGCTGTTCCCCCACTTGTCCCAGCCTGATCTCGCGAGATTCTGTTGTTAGCATGTTTACGTCACTTTTCCTTTTTGACTAATATCTTTGAAAGATCCAGTCACTCACCGAATAAAATTGGGAGACCTGCACCCCAGGACTTTCTCCTTTCTGTGGAACGATGAGCCCGCGGAGATCAGAGTCGGGATTGCCTAGATCATAAGCAGAACTTTGGAATGGCTTCAGGACGAGTACGTCGCTAGGAAGTCTGTTGGGATCCGTGGCTTTGGCTGTCTTGTTTTCAATTGCCAGGATAATGGACAAGCTTGACTTCTGATCCTGCGTCACACTAAGAGCGTGGGCCACATAGCTTCCTTCGAGCTTAAGAAGAGAACCCAAATCTATGAGTTCATACTTCCCTTCGACGTTCTCCTTGAACACATAGAACTTCTTATCGGTCCCCATTGAGAAGACTTCCGGGCGGCCATTTTCATCGCGTACAGTGAAGAATATCGAGGAATTTGGCACAGCAACGGCAGCAATGTGCTGCATCATTAGCTCCGAGTCATGAGTTATCCCAACCATGATGAAGAAAAAGAAGAGTAATTCCCGTCGAAGCTTTTTGGGGCTATGAAAATTGAAAGGAATATCAATTCCGTCGGATGATACTGTCCGATATCATGCCTCCACCTCACGGCTGAAGCTCAGCTATTTATGTTTTGAGTTGTAGGAATATCTACTGTTTCCTCCCTTTGGAAAATCCTCTCGTTATTCGCCTCCTCGGCGGAGTAATGGCGCAACATAATCCATTTGCAACCACCCTTGATCATGCATACATGCACATAGATTGAGCACGGGGGGGGGTTGAGGGTGTTCGGATGCCTCGAAAAGCGGGGTCTGATCACAGTGCTCTCATTTAAGAGCGTTGCTTGAAGAGGTTTAATAGACTGAACATAGGAAGGGTGTGACGCGTACAACCATGGCTGGCTGAAAAATCCGTGACGTTGCCACAGTTATTCGCAGAGATAAAGATGTGTCCTAATGCTGGATTTTGTCAAAGATGGGAGCTTCTACAATTAGCAAGAGTAAGTAACAGGTGGGCCGGGGGATTCCAGGTGTGTCACAATCTGCAGGGTAAATCGATGTGCGAACAATTCGTCTTTTTCTTCTTTTCGTCATCGTTTGTTGGACTGGTGGAGAGGCATTAGCACAAGACTGGTTTTCAAGCCGTCTCTGTGTACATTTGTTTGTCTTTTGCTACAAATGGAAGAGCTATGGCCAATTGATGGTGTAGCAAGAAGAAACGACACTGGCTTATCAGCGGATAGTGATGGGCAAGTATGAGAATATTGTGCAATATACTCGAGAACTGCGCGGGAAATTTTGTTGGAGACATGCATATCATAGTCCGCATTGCTTTGTTTACGGTAGCATGTTGTTCAACCGTCAATTTTGATTTTGAAGGTGAAAGACACAACCTTCTCCTTTTTAGTATGATGCAACTGTGAATAGTGGTTTTCAGTCTCAGGTTTTCAACCCTGCTCTGAACCGCTTGATCGCCACCGGCCATGCAAAGCATCCAAGCATCGTCTCCACCCTTCCCGTCCCGCCCCATGCTCCGTGCGACTTCCCCGCACGGGCCGAAGCCATCTTAACAGTCAGACCGCTGGCAGATCCCGGAAGATATGGACTTCCAGACCATCGGTGTGTATACATCCTGGGCAGTGGAGACTCGACTATCCTTGTTCATGTCTTCCGTCCTAAAAGTCGCCGAAGAATGTGATCATGAAGAACCCTGCTCATATACACTCTCCCAACATCGCCGAATAAAATAAAATTTACGATCCCGTTCACATTCACCATCTTCAGATCGCCGAGGCGGCAGCAAACATCGAGAGCAAAACTGTGACATCAACCAATCAATTTCTTGCAGGTGTGGGTTACATTTAATACCAAGATTTTCAGCGGGCCTAAAGTCCGTTGAAATCTTGTTTTCCATTCGTTTGTCCGCTTCTGAGGTTGAACATAGCCTGGGAGTCAGGGGTTAAGGATATAAGCGTACGTGATATCCCATCATTGAAGTCAGGAAACATACCCGGCACCTCTACTCTTTCCTAGTTATTTCCTCAATTTAGCTTAGACATTCCCCAAAGAGTATTACAAAATTATGTCGACGGGCCGTGATTCTCAAGCGGAGACGTCAAAGCGCCTGGAAGTCAGTCTGAAGACCAAGGACAATGAAGGGTATTCTGAGGTAAGAGACCATCGCTGGATCCTGCATCATTTCGTAAACAATAAAGTTGGTGAAATTAGTGAAATCAGACTGACATGGCATAAACAGGTAATCGCGGTATCCCAGAGAGCGGTCAATGCAAACCTCAAATTCCTCCTCATTCTTTATCCTGAATTGGGGGTCATTGACCTAAAAACCCATTCTGGAGATATGCATGCTCAAATCGAGGCGGGTCAAATTTCAATCCCAGCCATTCAGGGCGATGTATACAGCGTAGATTACTATGTTCAGTTTAAGTCTGGGTCAATGACACCATGGAACGATGATATCAAGTATGACTTTCGAGACCTGAGGCCATCCCACGGGCCTTATATACTACCCAATGGCAATGCAATGGCTGTCTGACCACGCATGTAGTGATTATTCACCGGCCATCGACATGACTGGCTGGAGATTTGTTTTTGGGATCGATCTGAACGACACCGATGTCGACCCAGGCACAGAAGAGCATGATAACGTTCAGTCGGCTATGGGCCATCCGGGCGACTACTCAATTAGCCGTCTCTATCTTGATTTCAATAGTGAGTCTAAAATGAACCTACGATGTCTAAATCTACTATACGATAGGCTATCCACTGACATGTTAAATGCTTCGAAAGCTCATAAAATCTCGAATTTCAAGTATGTATACTTCCATAAAACATTTGGACGCTTGACTAACACGGCCACAGCGAACAGGCAAGCGATTTTGCCGGCTACGAATGGAGTTCCCAAAGTGAAAAGATCTCATTTCTCTCCATATTGCTCCGATGGGCGGATGGCTTCACGACCGACCTCCGCAAATCGACCATCGGATACTCACTCAAAACCGACAAGCCTGAAACGGTCAATGAGAGTGCTCCAACATTTCCTCCTACGGCTCAGAAGTCCCAAACTTATCCGTACCGTGCACCAGAAAGCAAAGGCGCTGTGGAGGGTCTTAAAGACGGGGAAAATAACATGATTCTATATATGGAGATGACTCAAAATTTGCCCTTGCCATCAGAAACGATCTTACCATACTCGGGTAACTTTGTCACGCCAGATATTGACGGCACTATCTGTCTTGAATCGTCCATATTCGTCGACGGATATCTCCTAAGGCTTACGCCGTCTCTTATTTTGAACTTGTTGCTCAAGCACACCTATGCTCGTCTTCGACGCGAAAACTTAGGTCTCGCGCAGAATAATGAAATTAATGAAAAGTGGTGGGAGTTCTGCTCATGTGGTTATGGTAGTGGATGGAATCCACCCGATGAAGGCTTCTTTGTCTGGGACCATCCCACTCCAACTACGTGGGAATGGAAGGTTGGCGACTACTATGACACTTCTGGGGGTAATCAGACGATACATGCGAGTGGTAAGCCTCACCATATTTGTGCGTGCGGTACATTTTGCCGGCTAACTGATACTATAATGGCGAACAGCGACGAACGACAGCACAATAGAGGTTATTCCAGGCACCAACAAGATTGTGTTCTCCGGTTCAAGTTATGTATCGTTCAAATGGGAATACATACAAAATTGGTGGCCATTTCCTAGAGGACTAGCGTAAGTTATATCTCCAATACCCACCCTTAAATTCGGGCGCGCATTGTTGACATATGAAATACGTAAAAGCGGAGCGGCAACAAGTACCTGGAGTATGCCACTCACCATTGCATCTGTTCTTGAAGGTGGACTTGAGATCGCAGTCCCCGAAATTACAGATGATTTCATTCAAACGTCAACATCCGGTAAAGGCGATGCACAATTCTGGGATGAAGATTTTAGTAAATCGGCCGCGTATACCCTGAAGAGTGCGGTTTCGAAGATACCGATCCAGGATATAGCGCAGGAGCTCAGAACGGCTCTCACAAAAAGTGCCAAATTTACCGTCCCTGGTGGCGGCACGTTCCTGTACAAGAACCCGATCTTCAGCAACAACGGAGATCTATTGATTGAAACTCAATATGACGGGTAAGTAAATTGAACTATGATTTTCCTAGCTTTTTATAAGATCGTCGTTGGGCTGAGTGCGCTCGGATGTCAACAGTGTGACCCGCTAAGCGTTGTTGGAGATTTATACTCCTTGACAATCAAGTGTTCAGTAGTATTGTACCTGACGGGTCGTTATGAAGTCGGCAGCTAGTCAATGTACTTATTGTTCTGATTTTCAATATATATTTTTGCGACTTTCCGATACGCTGATCATGAGATTAATGTCTTAAACAGTGAAAGGAAAAGGGATACAGAGGAATTAATGGAAGACTACTGGGTATGAAAGGAGCACGTCTACATGTACAATGTACATGTACATGTATATAGTACAACGCCGTTTACTTGAACCTCCACCCTTACCTATAATCATTCAAACGAGCTGACTCGCCTGATTATCTCGTCAAAAACAGAAGCTTTTTAGACATTTCCATACAGAGAGCTTGAAGGCCTCCCAACGAGCACCAAAATCTCTGCTCCTTATTCACCCAATTGTCACTGGGCATTATTGTCCTGCAGAACGAGAAACAGACTATAAAGGAACAGGGTACCCAGCAGGGCAATTCCAGGTCTTTAGCAGTGGATCTGTTGTGACTGGCATTTAAATTCAGGGTTCAGCGCTGCGAGAAAGCAAGCCACGTGGACTGCATTGGATGACAGTGCCCCAAACTTTCGCGCAAGATAATATAGAAGGATCCTATACATTCCGACAGAACACTTGAACAGACAATGTTATGGCGAAGCTTTACTTTAACTAGTTGCCAAGCAGACATAGCTTCTCTGCCAATTTTATCTCACCATGATGCCTCAAAGTGAGGCAAATTCGCGATTGGCTAAATTGCTATTTCATGAAGCAACAGCTTGTTTCGAGGTTTGTTCTCAATTATGTTGTAGCTGTCATGCTAACAGATCCGTGGTAGAGTTGCGCAGAGAATCCTGGCGGTAAAGACACAGTGTCCAAGTGTTCCCGGACGTTTAGTGACTATGTTTGTAAAGAGTACGGGGACAATTGCCGATGGCCTTTCTTAAAATTATATAGCCGGCGAAGGGCAAAATTTGATAACTCTGTCTGCAAGTGGGTTTACAGCATGGAGCATGCCACCCCCGAGATGAGCCATGTGGTAGATTAGAAATACGCGCAAGTACTCCGTACTATACCCAAAGTGTCCTTCACAACTGGGATGTCTATATATAAGCTTAAGTCATTTCATGTGACGCAACTTCCCCTAAAAGCCTTGTTACTATTATAAAGCTCGACAACGGCAATTCGTGTATCGCGTCCCGTTATATTATAAGCGTGAAGGTCATTGGAAAAGACCTATTATTCAAAGGCGGACTCCATTTTTATTTCTTATCGAGTCGACCTTGGAAACGAAGTTCGAAATATATAGTGACACTAACAAGCTTGAAAATGGCCAATTGATTCCATTCTAAAATACGGGGATATCAAGTGGAAATAAATGTCAACTATATATAAGAGAGCAACACAAAAAGAGAGCAAAAGGAGCATTAAGATCGAACGAATTTGAAAATATCGAGAAATGCGTGCAGGTCATCATTCGTGCTTGGCAATTCAAAAGAAATAAAGTCAGAGATCGTAAAGTAATTTCTGAACAAATCCTTCTCCCAATTAAGGCGAGCTTTTCTTAGCCACTTTGTACCCATTAAATATATTTCTCTCACTATTGTTGTTACTGTTGTCGTTGTTGGCGTTGGCGCATTTGATACCGGAGTTGCGGGAGATCGCTGAACCAAGGATGATGAAGGGCGTCGGTGGCACTGATGCGCATTTCTGGACGCAATTGCAGCATCCGATTGAGTAGATCAAGACCCAGATTGTTCATCCGTGGAAAGAGAAGGCTCAACTCCTGTGTGGCATACACAGGCAAGTCTGGTTTGTATCCGGGTAATTGTGAGATCCCCGGCCAAGAATGCTCAGAAGGTGTTCCCATCAAACGGAAGATCTTTTGCAGCTGGTCCTCATTGGTGGATCCAGGGAATAACGGGTGTCCCATGGACATTTCTGCCATGATACAACCGGCAGACCATATATCGATGCTGGTGTTGTACGTTCGACTCCCAAGAAGCACATCTGGAGCACGATACCACAATGTGACGACCTCGTGAGAGAATGTATTGACCGGAATACCAAATGCACGTGCTAAACCAAAGTCTGCGAGTTTCAGTTGACCCTTTGTATTGATTAGTAGATTTTGAGGCTTGAGGTCCCGGTGAAGAATACGATTCTGATGACAAAAAGCGACTCCAAGTAGTAACTGATGCATAAAGTCTTTGATTGTGGTGTAGTCGAGCTGGTTTCCGCGCGTGTCCATGTACTTTTTTAGATCCTTGTCCATGTACTCGAAAACAAGCATCAGCTTGTTTTCAGAGTGAATTATATCATAGAGGGAAAGAATATTTTCATGGCTAAGCTCTTTCATCAGGGAGATTTCGCGAATCGCAGTGGATGGAGTGCCTTCTTCGGAGTCTATATGGATCTCCTTCAACGCGACCATCTCACCAGTTTGGCGATTCCTCCCTTTGTAAACCTTAGCGTGAATAGTTAGCAAGGTGAAAGAAAAAATTCAAAATTTCCCCAGGTCGCTATTCGCACGTTTGATACTATCTAATCATAGCACTGCCAATTATAAGATGGTAAGTATCAAAAGGTAACATACTGTCGCATAAGTGCCTTCACCGAGCTATATGTTCAAATCATTAGCGCAGGTGTTGAGTGACTCTAATATCACTAATTTGGTACTCACTTTTTCTAACCGCTGGAAAGTGTTCTGCTGCGGGGGTATGCTGGCCGTCATTGCTGCTGACAGTGATGATGCGAGTAATTGGAGTATTAGTAAGTTACTACTATGAGCCGGACAAAAACACAAGTAGCAAACGGAGAAAATCAATAAAGATGAGCAGTAGTAGAAGAGAAGAGAGAGTAGGTTTTCGACGCTGATACATGTGCCTAGTAGGTAATGGCTTGGATAATGTCGAGTGGATGAGGACTCAGGTTATGAAGTGCAAATAAACTATGTCACATGTTCTTAGCGAAGTGGAGCGTGTGTTAAGTGGGTTTAGTGTTAACTCTGAATATGGAAGTTGCTCCGAGGTCTGATTTTGCTTCCAAAGTTCTCTCCTATGTAGGAACTTATACGAAGGATATCAAGTTTACTTGCATGAAAAAAGCAGCATTAGAAAAATTCGAAATATGAACCAATTCTACCTACAAAGATTTAGTAGTACGCCATGAGACTGGGAGGGCTCCAACCTAATAGGTACAGGGGACATTTCCCATTCACAAACTTTTGAAAAGAAGGGTTTGATCTATCCAGGAATGGCATTTTACCTAGGTAGTTGCAGCAGCGTATAGTTGGGATGTATGACTTTCGATTTTTCCAGGCCGTTTAATCGTTTTTCATTTCTTTATGCTCTATTCTATTTTATCTTGTTACTAAATTTTGAAAACAGATTTCTTTATGGCGCGCTATTGCCATTCAAGGGATCGAACGCTTTGATGTCAGAAAAAATCTCAAAGACAATACATCAGTCTACCTAAAACCAAGGAAAACCACTCGCCCCGAACCCAACCCCAGAGCAAGGGTATTGTTCCTAACAACCCACCGAACTGGTCGGTAATCAGAGGGTAGCCAGAGCTTGTATTCCCCTTGCCAAACCACCCAGTCCCCACATATAGATAAGGCCGGAAGACGGAGTGGCCCGTATTGAATCTCACTAGTACCGAAAAAAGCAAGTTCTATGATCCCCTGATCCGTTTCGAGGCTCAGTCCATCACCCGAGAAAGACAGCCAGTTGGTTTTGTCTGGGGTGACCACGCACTTAATGCAATCCTTGGTTTGTAGATTCCATATACGGACGGTTCGGTCACAGAATCCAGCGGCGAGGGTCTCGCCGTCAGAAGAGAATGCTAGAGCGTTGATTATGTCCGATTCCTCAGCAGAGAAGTAGGCGCACTCCCCTGTCGATAGGTCCCATATTTTAATGCTGAAATACTCGTTGTCTTCATTTTCTATACCGTAAGCTAGAAATTTTCCATCTAGAGAGAAGGACAATGCACTGATAGGGAGCAAACGGAATCCATCCAACTGACTGTCAGCTTCTTCTAAATCGCCTTCTTGCAGAGTAAGAATGACACATCGTTCTGCTGCGTCCCAAATCTGGATCACTCCATCAAGGGAGCCACAGGCAACTTGTTTGTTGTCAGGGGAAATTGCAAGAGCAGTAACATGCTCGGACAGCTCTCCCAAACGCGTATATTCCCCATCTGCGTTCCACAATAGTACCATCCCGGTTTGCGATCCGGAGGCAACAATCTTACCATCCAGAGAGAATTCTGCAGCTGATATCGGGCCTAGACGCCACTCTAGAGCCGACTCAAATGTTCTCAACGAAGGATCCCAAAGTCGAACAGTATGGTCTTCTGAGCCTGAGGCAAGAAACTTCCCATCATCAGAAAATGATATAGCATTTACGGAACTCCAATGGCCGGTGAGGATCGAAATAGTAGCTCTAGTTGATATGTCCCAAAGCCGAACGGTCCCGTCACCCGAGCCGGAGGCAAGGATGTTGTTATCCTCCGGGGAAAAGGCAACTGACATGACATCCGATATGTGACCTTCTAACACATTCGCTAATTCACCAGTTGATATATCCCAAAGTCGTATGGTTCCATCGCTCGACCCCGACGCGACGTGTCGGTTATTTGGAGAAAACACGACTGTCCTGACTTCCTCTGGATGACCTTGCAGATCCCAGATGGTGTCCCCGCTCAAGGGATCCCAAATTCGAACAGTAGTATCCCATGAAGCAGAAGCTAGAAGCGTGCCGTCCGTGGAAAAGGACAGGGCACTGATGCGGATAGAATGTCCTTCTAGAATCAGTTTCAAGCCTCCTGTCGACGAATCCCAGAGCCGTATTGTTACGTCGAAGTGTCCAGAAGCAAGAACCTCGCCATTTGGAGAAAAAGCCAAGAACAAGACTTCACTCGGATAATGTATTGTTCGCAAAAGGTTTCCTGTATCCATATCCCGGAAGCGGATCAACTGATCATCGCATGCAGAAACCACCTTGTTGTCTGAGGAAAACGCCACTGCCGTAATCCCTTCAGTATCGCGTTTGTGTGATTGGATAAGCGCACCTGTCGATGGATCCCACAGACGAACAACGTGATCACTGACTCCACTAGTCGCCAGTCGTCCATCTGAAGTGAATGCGGCTGTCATGACACCTTCCGGATGGTCTAGCAACTGTATGAAATTGCTCCAGTTTTCTTCAACAACAGGTGTATGGTCTATCCATGTAGGAATATGATCCAAGAATAACCTTTTAACGATGCTTGCACGGGGACTAAATGCCAAAGCCGAGCTGTAAATTTGGAGAGGAGCACATTCAATTATTCCCCTGTGGTTAGAAATAAAACGTTCTGCGTCCCGAACGAACTTATTCAAATTGGGGGTTTGATCTGGCTTTATACGCGTTGATAAGTAATTGGCATCATGCTAATGAGGCTTCAGAAACTTACAGAAAAAACAGCTACTAATTTTTGGATCATATTCACTGCACCTGAAACCCCTCCCATAAGGCAAAGAGCCTCTAGCCAATACAGAAAGTAAGTTTTGAGAAACAAGTAGATATCGCCGCCATCACGGAAGTCAATCTGGTTCTCATGACCTGTATCAATTTGACAAAGGTGGTCAACCCAATAAAAGCAGGAATAGCAGGCTCTGGCAAGAGAATCATGTTTACTTAACTTGACTTTGTCAACTGAACACGCGGGTTCCCGCAGGCCATAGATGTCTTTCCGCAATACACTCGACATAATATCCAACGACCGAGACAATATTAGCCCATGTTCTTCCACATACGAGTTTGCAAGGAGGTACTCCTTGGCTGAGTGGTGAACAAAGTAAATAGTCTGGTCCCTGAGGGCCAAGAGCGAGCCGCAGAGCTCTACCAAATCGCGAACGTCATCAACCTCCGCTTCAGGGACTTCGACCAGCGAAGAAAGCTCTTCAAGCGAAAGTGGACGGTAGCATGCTGCAACTGTACGAAGTATTTGCTTACAGAAGTCTCTGTCATCCTCATCCAACTCTTCAATTTGACGCAGCATTCTGTCATAGAATGGCCCCAGTCCAGAAGGAAACTTCTCTAATTCACTCATGGTTTTTCGGCGTGGGATCTTGTCTAGCCTGTCACAGACCAGAAAGGCCCAAAGGAAGGTAGACTCAGCCCTGCTTATCAATACCGCTTCCACATTTCTATGGAGCTCATCCCCGTAGGCCTTTTTCTTCGCGAGGCCCTCTACCTTGAGTTCAATAAATCGTCGAACTGCTCGATGTGTATGTTTTTCGGTCAATTCCAGGATAAGCACAGGCCGTTGACTTTCAGATCGGAATATTTCATGTATGACAGGAGTGTGTCGACTTGATAGAAGCCACTTCGCTTTGGACAGCGGTTCAAAGGCGTCCCTTGAGATCCACTGGATTAATCTATTTAGATCACGATCGCATTCATCTAACGCATCCACGAGGATATAGACCGTCTCCAAGCTAGAATCTTTGAGCATTGATGACAACATCATCTTTAGCGTCGGAAACGTGTTTGGTCCCTGAAATAAGTCTTTTCCTGCGTCCTTGCTCTTACTCCCGTATTCGTCTGGAATATACTTCTGGAGGTGTGGATAGGCGAACAGTAGTTTCCATATCAATCCTCGAAGCACCGATACTCCGTTATTGAGATGTGGGACGGAACTTTGAAGAAAGAAGTATGAAAGACCGCTGAAGCCATTAAGTTGATCTGTAAGCATATCTACCACTCCGATCATCAACATCGTTTTCCCTTTGCCAGGCTCTCCCTTAATCCACAGCAATCGATCATCCTTGCTGTTTTGCCATTTAAGGAACTGTGGGTCGTCAAATATCCATGAATAACAATCCTTCAACAGGCCGCCTTTGTCTTCCTCGGTTCTCAGTTTCTCATTATAAGGATCTGATTCGCATATATCTTGTAGAAATCTGTCTCGTAGTTCGCCTATTGCAATATGAGGATTTAGCTTTAGACTTCAATGCACTGTTTAGAAAGGGAACGTAATAAGGGTTCTAAGTAGCCTTCTGCACTAGAAAAAATCTGACAATGTCTGGACGTTGAGCACTCACCACTTTGTGGAGAAAGCTGTTTTATTTTTGGCGTTATTTCATGCAAAACGGCTTTGGCAAAGGCGGCAGCCATGGCTGCGGCGTACGGTTGCCAAACCTTGTTTTTATATTCATCCCCATAGTCGCAAACTCCCCGTATAACCCCGACGGGAATACGATTCATGATTCCGGCTGCCTCCATTTCAAGACCTATGACGTTATACTTGTCTCGCAGTATATTTCGCTTTTGAGCACTTTTCATGAGTTTTTCTCCAGAACCTATAGGCCCATACCATACTCGAGTTCGTTTGGAAGCAACTCTCCGTTGCCGTTCCACAAGTTGAGAGACTCCATCTTCACCGACCTGGTACAATTGATCTTTTTCTTGGCCGGGATCAACAAAAGTGCCATCGATATGTGGTTTATCTTTCATGTACTCGTAATATGGAAGGAAGGCTTCAGATTCGTCGGGGGCTCTAAGCCTGATGCTACCAATAGCAGATCTGACAATTGATTCTGTATTGGCCAGTCGATATCCGCTGTGTAAAAGCTGAAACCCATCGGTGCCCGTCTCTTTTCCCAAGTCATAGCCAATAATGCCGGGACTCTCTCCTTCTGGAAGAGCAATTAAAACATCCCCAAGCCGGATATCACGAGGTGGGTTTTTTGAAAAGTCAGGAAGACCTGCAGCAACACCAACGAGAAGTCCAATCCAGAGATTAGGGAAAAATTTCTTCACTTGGCTAGCGAGGGCGGCTCCAGCACCAGTACCATATTCTTGGCCCGCGGGTAACGTTGCTATAATGACATTATGTCCAAATATCTCTCCAGCTTCGAATACATAGTCATCACCTCGACCTATGGGAAATCGGCCTTCGTGGTGTTTGTCCAACATGTGCAAGGCAGCCTGTGCCTCGATCCGTAGAGGAGCAAGCCATGCGACGGTATAAAGGTCCGGGTCGAGATTCGACATATAGTAAAGTGCTAGTGATGTTGTAAGTCGAAATCTGAATATCTTATAATTATTAAGCGCAAAGTAAAACTAGATTGGAAAGCTTCGTCGGTGATGAAAACATTGGGTCTATCGACATTATTTATCAGAGAATCCTTCAGCGCGAACTTTGGCGGGGTCCTCTGGATTCTTTTGCCTAGGGTTCAGCCTTATTCAAATAATAGTGTGATTTGCGCCTGAATAACAGATCAATTGGTCAGTATCCCGGCCATCGCGCACTGAGCGGGGTACCATGTTTCACATTGTACTGTAATAATGCATACAACCAACCATAGTCGATCAGGAGTTCGTCTCTTTCGTTGCTTTTGCCCCTCCTAGCTGGCCGAGCCCGGACGCCAAGGGCATGAACGAGGGATAATCTTGCTTATTAATAGATTAGAGGTCTCTCACATAGCAGGAAGAATACTGGCGATAAGTAATCGAGTCCCCAAAAAGAGTCAACACTCCATATTTCGTTGCTCCAGACTTTTGACATACCCCTTAGATTTGGAACGGTCAGCGTAGCGACTAAAGCTATAGCGATTTAGGCTGATCAACTTGCAATTGTAAAGACGCACCTAAGCTCTGCTGTCGGTACATGTACATAAGGTTTTTTCTGTCCATCAAAGTTGTCTAGAGTCACACGTTGTCGCTCTAATCTTTGAGTTTCCCTATTTGCAGCGCGCATAGTATTGCACCAAGGTCCAAAAGTGCGAAAGTAACCACTACGCCAAAAAGGACGAATCATCTAGGCTTCGCAGCTTTAGGGGCTTTTGGCGAGCCCTTAAATCCGTTTCAAGATCATATTTCGGTCATCATGCCGACGACATAGACAAGGAAGTGTAATGTCAGTGGAGTAACGTGTCACCATCTATAATATTCCGCCCAGAAACAGAGCTGGCCAGGCATGTGATCTTCAATACAAAATCTGGACTAACTATTAGCAGAGCATTGGAGGAAATTCTCAAGTCTCTTTTTCACAGGCTCGCGTGCGAAAAATTTTTCGCGACAGGCTATAGCGCGTCTAAAAATTCACCGACGCATATAATCGGAGTTCAGGTTAGCTAGAAGCACTGCTAGTAAAGCAGGGTGGTCCATCACGTAAAGTAGTATGGACCCCGAAAGTCAACCCTTCAACAGCTTTGTCTCTATCCGTACACTCTCCAATGATGTTGTCGCGTTTATTCAAGCCAGTATGCACTCCGTTGTCTGTCAGGAAACCACTATTCGTCGCCAAGAAAGTTCGCGTAAGAATACGCAGGTTCGTTCATCGACGGATTTCAGCATGGCTTTATCAAGGGAACTGAAGCCGCGATTGAAACTTCTTTCGACTCGCCATTTCGGCAATTAATGATAATATACCGTCGACTAGAAAGAGTTTATAGGGCTAAAGCAGATGTTCTATTCTAACATTGGCCTGTTAACCAACGTCGCTTTGAAGACGGGCAAGTAGGTTTCACTGTACTCACAGCATACCAAGGCACCATGCCTTCAGAACTTTGAACCAAACACACGTGTAATTCCAATCATATATTAGAAGTAGTAGGTTCCCATTCCCTTTGATTGAATCCGCCTCATCATTGCAAATGTATAACCATCAAGTTCGGAGAAGTGGATGGCCAACGCTCGTAATATTGAAGGGCCGGGACGATAGAACGGCGGAAGGGAACAAAGTGATAGCCCGCAATTGGCGGCTGTTCATATCAAAGTATCCCGGCTAGCTCAAAAATTCCACACCATCCTCGGTCGTCATGATATCGGCGCGGAAGGTCAACAGGGGCCAAAGGGAGGCGGATGAGGCAAAGGTGCGTCGGGGGATGCTTTGCAGTCCAAAGAATCTCTTACGTTACCCATTGAGGCACGTATGGCATTTACGATGTCTTGCATATGCCATTGCATATAAAACACCATGTCCTCCTATGTATACGTATATGTGTGGGCGGCGGATTGGCAGCATGGTCAAGGGCGAGTCTGGCTGGGATCAAGTGTTAGTCGGAATCTCCTTCACCCTCACTCATACCTGCATATGTCAGTAAGAAAATGCTCTAGGCGCTTTGGCAAGAGGGCAATTTAAATTGAGAGATGAGGCCGGTTGTTGATAGAGACGGAGTGTGGTTGGGATGCGGGTGGAAAACGGGCTGGCGGGAAAACGCCAAGGCCGGTCCGTGGCCAAGATCGGCAACCATCTGCTTTTACTCAGCAACAAACTCCCAATCTCCGACAAAACCATCCCAAGCTCTCTCCGCCAAACAGACCTGTTCGCATACGGATACAGTTTCAGTTACCTGCCAGGTGCCATAGACGCCACTCAATCAGTTATAGACCTGAAAGCTTAATATCCAAACAAATAAAAAATCCCGCACTCATGCAATAAAAGCCCCGTTGATCCCGAAGTTTCATCGCCCCTGCTCAGTTCCAAATCATGCATCTCCGCCACTATTAAAGCCGTCTACTGGGAGCTATGCAAAGTTGATATCTGTATTCCTCGCCCAGACATCTCTACTTTGTTAATCCCCATGGCTGTACCTGCCCCCCATTCCCTAGACCTTGAAGCTGCAGCTGGCAGCGATGGTGGCCCAGCAGATTCTGTGCTGCCGAACATTATCCAAGCTCTTGATATCGTTCACAGCCGGGCTTCAACTAATGCCATCCGCCAACAAGCTTCGGAATATCTTGAATCCCAAAAAAATTCGAAATCAGCTGCCCATACTGGCTATTTCTTGGCGGCACAAAAAGACAACTCCCCCGTCCTCCGTCATTTTGGCCTATCTTTGCTAGAACACGTTCTCAAACATGGCTCTTCGGCTTTGTCCTCTTCCCAGTTGGGACATTTGAGGGGTTTAATACTGGATTTGGCTCAGGCAATAAGCCCTCAAGATGAGTCTTTTATTAACAACAAAGTGGCGGTCCTCTGGGTAGAAATAGCCAAGCGGAGCTGGGGTCTCGACTGGATTGGGATGGATCAAGACCTCGCCCAGTTATGGAGCATTTCTTTGGCACATAAGAATTTTGTTCTGTCAATTCTAGAAACGCTATCCGAAGATATTTTCCATCATGAAGATACAATATCCTCTTTGCGCGGAACGGATCTCAATCGCGCTCTGGTCGAAATAGTTACTCCATACTCTGTCTTCGAAGAAATCTACCCCAGGAGAGAACATCACGTCGAGCTACGTCATGGAAGCGAAGGGTGGTTGTTCAGGATATGCCATTTTCTGAGCGATTGTCTAGACAATATCCACAGCTCACGCGAAGTCAAAACTTGTGCTGCAAAGACACTGGCAACCCTGAGATCACTAATGTTTTGGTCCATACCTCTGGCTATATCGACTTCTATGTGTGTTGAGACTACGTTTAAAGCTTTAACGTCGCAAGATGAAGATATTCTTATGGTACATATATCTGTCCTTAATTCTTAGTCGCATTCATTATCATAAAGTTTACACGCTAACAAAGTCACAGGCCGCTGTTGAAGCTCTTCATGCACTATACGGCAGGACAAGTTATGATATGGTCGAATTCCAGGGCCTCGTCAATCCGGTTTATCAAACGCAAAACGTGCACCTGCTCCAAAACCTTTACAATCGGTCGATCGTTGATGTAGACGATGTTTCCGATGCGAAATACAGTATTTGCAAAAAGCTGTCTGAGGTAAATTTCCACGTACTCAGCTCCCTTTGAATTTCAGGAGCTAATTTCATTTTCTAGTTGATGTCATATGTCGCTGGATTTCTTGAGGAGAAAAACTTCGTTTTCCACAAGGAAATTGACTTGGCAACGTTCTTTCCCTTTCTGGTCAACATACTTAGACACCCTAGCTTGACTGTCTCGATACCCGTTCTTCATTCATGGTCACGGCTGTTGGTATCTAGCAAAATCTCTAGCTTGGATGTTATCCACGGGCTTATTGCACCGATCTTGGAGACGTGCACTCAGCGTCTGGTGCGCTATGAAACTTTGCCTGAGGATACCAATGATCCCACGATTATATTCCTTAATGAGGATATTGATACCATACCAGAGAGACATGCATTCGTTGGTAACTACAGGCGATACTGCGCCCAAACAATCGAGTTGATAGTATCTCAACGACCACATGAAGCCATACCGCACATCCTTTCGCGAGCAAATTATGTCCTGGACAACTTGTACAACACAGTTGGCCCTTTCAATCGTAAGTTCGAATTCTCATTGTCTTTCGTTTCATAACTGACTCTGGCAGCTGCTACGTTTAAAAAATACACTCTGCCTTCCTTGCAAGCAGATACTCAGTTCACGGTTGTTGAAGCAACGTTAAGGGGCTTTAGCAAGTGGGTAGAATCGCATGGAAAAATGCCGCAACAAGATGTAAGTAATTCAGCATGGTCTTAGAAATTTTTCTGATATTGATTGCTGCCTTAGGAACAGCAAAGGCTTGTCCTGGAAAGCTCACTGGAGTCATGGGCACTCAATTTGATGCAAAAGTCTTTCGAGGTAAAGTTCGAGATTCAATCCGTAGGTTCTCATTAAGCCTTTTAACACGAAATAGGACCCTATAATCAAAGAACGAGTCATCAGAATATCGGTCGACTTTTCTTACAAGGCACTGAAGAACAAGCCAAGCTTTGCTCTCAAGGTTCTCGAACATATCCTGATGACCAACCCTGTAGATCGTCCAGAGTTTCCTGCCTATTCAGAAGCTGTGAAGGAGCTCCACAATATGGCTACTTACGAAGTACGGAGGCTGGCCATTCGATATGCCGACTATTTCTCAGTAAGTTTTTCAGTCATGGCCATTTGCTACCTCGCTAACTATTCAGACGTTCTATGATGTTCTGGAGCAAAAAATTCAAGAAATTGTTTCAACCTCCAATGCGGAGGAGAAACCACAAATGGAACTTTCTTCCATACTTCTTATAATAATGTGAGTCTAGCTTGCGTGGTGTTCATGTCTGCATATTAACGATACATAGGCAACGAGCACCCCAAGTAGACCCAGCTATACGGCAATCTCGGTTACGCCTGTTTATTGAACCTATTAGACAGTCTTGGAGCAACGAAGAGTTCAAGCAAATCTCATCTTCTTTCGCAGGTTTCTGCCAGATGATTGGATTGGACAAGATTTGGCCATATCTGCAGCATCTGCAAGCTCAGCAAATAGAAGACTGGTCGACAATACCGCTCGACGAAGAGGGGAGGAAAATACAAGCGGACATGACATCGAAATTCCAGGTATATTATTCCAAGTTAAGAAAATAACAGGTCAATGGACTTTTGACTAACTTTTCTAGCAACTTCCGCTACGCGTGACGAAAACGATGTTCTCTGTTTCGACGGAAAGGGTACAAGTTACTGATCCAGCTTATTCGGTTGCGTGCGATTTGTGGCGCGAAGCAATTCCTCTTATCCTCCCGACATTGCTACAACTTTTAAGGTAAGCATGTATTTTTTGTAATCTGTGGATTCAACGCTGACTAGCCTAGCCATGCGCACGCGTTCCACAATCCGGAAAATTGTACTGAACTACCACCAGAGATGCGTCCTCTCGTTGGGCGAATCCTCACGGATCGGTTTTGGCAGGCAGGCATTTCTAGCGGAAGTAGAGAAGAATTCTATGCGCGCATTACTACATCGAAGGCCACACTTGAAGGATTTTCATCCTCTGTTCGTGGCAAAGTCAGAGCTGTACGGGAAGCCTGCTATTCCATCCTTTACAGTATGAGCAGGCTTCTGGAACATTTCTACTCCTTTGAAGAACTTCCTATCCCTCTGTCCCAAGCGCTGTTCAAAGATGCGACCTCGCTCTCCAGCCACCAATTGTCTGTGTTGCTCAACATCTCTCGCTGTCTCATTGACGATTGCCCTGCGAGGTTTAGATGCCATTTTCTACCTCCGATCTTATCAGCACTTTTCGTACAAATCGACAAGAAAATAACTACTGAATGGGAATTAATCGAGCGTCGAAAAGCAGGAATGGTTGACACAGACTTAACTGGTGAAATGAAGGACGAAAGTATTCTTCGCCAATTGACGTATTCGGTTGTCGTTATGGTAGCCAGTCTGCTTGATCCACAACGAGGGGGTCAGTATCTCTCTCTCTTTTTGAGATTTCTCAGTTTTCTTGATCTAACACTACTCTCACAAACAGATCCAGAGAAAGCTACCGAACCGACCAAACAAAATGGAGCTACGAACCAGCCTCCCCCCGCCGATTCAATGCGCCTCTTCATCCTTTCGTCCCCTCAAATACTCGAACCAGTCATTCTGTTCTGCACACACGCTATCCGCATGAAGGACACACGCTGTTGCGCCATCATAACTCGAGTCATCCGGTCGATTCTTGAAGTGTTCGTTATAGAAGTCGACAACCCCACGGCCAGAAGTATTCGTGAATTCATTAGTACGGACATCCTAAAAGCATGCATCACGTCCGTTCACGAGCCATATTTTGTCGATATGCAGAAGGAGCTTGCGCAACTCATTGCGTCTATCTGGGTCCTCTACGGAGCTACCAGCAATACACCAACAAAGATTATAGAAAGCCTCCCAGACATGTCGCAGAGCAAAGTTGCCGCTACATACGCGGCTCTGAGGGAATCCAAGTCCGGCCGTCAGCAAAGAGCGCTAGTTCTGGACTTATTGGAGGGTCTACGGGGCGTAAGCATTAGTGAACAGGGGCGCATTGGTGGACCACCAACTGTTCGGCGGAAGCCCAAGTCTACGCTTCAGGAACGCTACACGACAGAAATGGAAGGACAGGAAGGGGGGAAGGTCGATATTAACAACGGCCCCGATTTGACAGGAGTGGCAGATATGTTTTCATAGGTGAGTTAGGAAATTAACGACTTCGTTGAGAGCTGTTGAGAATATTCGCTGTATGACGTCGTTTCGCCGCTCTATACCTTAATGTGTTTGAAGCTCTCTTTTTTTTTTTTTTTTTTTTTGGGGAAGTGTATAGATGGATCGAAGGGCATTCTTTGAAAATTCATTCTATAGAAATACTCTTTGGAAGGAAAGAAAAACAATAATAGCAGTCGTTAAAGAATCTATTTCACTTCTCCGCGTCTCCAAGACGTGTATCTCATAAGTCCAAGCTCAAAAAAACAGCAAAAACAAGAAAAAAAACCAAGTCCGTTTCCTTCATAACGTATAAACGTTCTGTCCCTAAGAGAGGGAAAAAAAAAATAAAAATAAAAAAGA
The DNA here is from genome assembly GCA_002573585.1 of Helicocarpus griseus UAMH5409. NCBI lineage: Eukaryota > Fungi > Ascomycota > Eurotiomycetes > Onygenales > Ajellomycetaceae > Helicocarpus > Helicocarpus griseus. Next base: position 14,620 of record PDNB01000069.1, on the reverse strand, counting down.
AAAAATACCGAAATGAATCAAAAATGAGCACCCAGAGCCTCACCCTCCAGAAACTCCTTATTTCTTATTCTTCTTCGGGAACAATTCCTTTCCAATGTCTTTGCCGGTAAGCTTGACATTGAGCACCCTCGAAATGCGCGGAAGCACACTCTTATCGGCGCCCTTCTTGTTCGACTCCAGATCGGAAATAATGGCAGCGGTCGTGTTGCATTTCGCGGCGAGTTCCTTCTGGGTCATCTTGTAGCCTTCTTCGTTGCGGCGGCGCTGGATGGCTTTGCCAACTTCGTCACCAACAGCCTGTAGAGGGACGATGTCGTCGCTTCGGTCGACTTTGGTCAGATGCTGGCCTTCAACGCGGGGGCGGGCAGCCTGGAAGAATAGTGATTAGTTTTCGCTGTGCTAACTCAAGCAAGATTTTAGAAAGAAAAGCGTGAGAATCACGTACAGTGTTTGCGCCACCGTATTTTTTCTCTGTTGCGAGAATGGCACCAGATCGCTGAGCGGCGTTCAAGGCAGACTTCCCCCTAATGACGGTCTCGCGGGGTTGGGCAGCACCGCCGCGGACTCTGCTGCCAATGCGGGTGACGGAGTCCCAATCTTCGGACATTTTGGCGGAGAGAGGTGGTTAGGTTCGAGATATGAAGGATATTATGTCGTTTCGTGATATGAGGGTATGGACACGCTCAATATATGCAAAAAGAAAGGGTATTTATGTTCAACCGCAAGTCCTGAAAATGAGAGGCTTCACGAAATTAATAGATGATCTTAAAAGAGGGGGCTTCGCTATGGCGAAAGCAGGAGTGAGGGTATATACGCTGAGATCAAAAGGGGAGGAGGTTGATAAGGAGATGACGGGGTGAAGTTGAGATGAGCTGGGATGGAATGATATAGGAGATGGCAAAAGAAGCTTCGAGAGAGCTGAGTAACAGTCACCACGCTAGCACCGGTGTGGCAAGGGGCTCTCGTGACCTCACCGAATTATAGGGCTTCGGATGAAAATAACGGCTATTTACACGTTGTGACAACGACTGGGCCGATGTTGGAACGGTATTGGGACGGCGGGTTTTGTTTATCTGCAGCCGTTATGCCCAATAAACGGTTGAGTTGGCATAAACTAACCTGAAATGAAGAAATATATATCCTGTCATGACACTGTGATACGCTGGCAGTACTGAAAAGACAGTTTTTAATTACGCCCGTACCTGTCCTGTTCCCTCGGAATTCCTGGGAGTGACAGAATATTACTCATTCGGCGGTGGCGGAGTGTCCTTTGCTGATTGGATGGCGCTTATAAAAATCGGAGAGCAAGCAACAGGTTCACGGATAACCTTGGATCATGGATGTCTCTTCCCCAGTTCAACCTCCCTAGGTAAACGCCTTTTATCCCCCATGTCAAGGAGCGAAGGGGGATCTGAAAAAACAAACGGAACAGGAACGTATCTCTTTACCCCGGGTTCAGATCTAGGGCTTCAACAATCCCCTTAATACATACAACGTACAATCTTAATCTGAAAAAGCATCATAATTCAGCTTATACTAAGATCAAAACCTCTGCACCCCTTCACATTCTTTTCTATAGCTTCAAGAGGATTTTTGACATACATTTTGGTATGAAGAAACAAAAGAGCGCCTAATATGCAAACAAGGCTAATCGGCCCCCGGAATTTGATTAGCACCATATCACTCCGCAAAGATCGGGCCTGGACCTTTTTCTGTGGCGAATTCACCAACAACGCTCAAAGTATCCAAAAGAAAAAGGGCGACTTCCAATGATATTGTACGCCACAAACAGCATCAATGATAGAAACTTGATTGAGATAAGATGGGGAGGGGGGCACCAGAGAAGGTTGGTATAAGTTTTGATTTGGCATCGGTGCCTGCCCAAAAGTCTACAACTTTAGGAGGGCTTCTTTATCATACTTTCGTGATTTCTTGGGGATACCCCAGATTCCTAGAGTTAGATTCGATCAGTCGAAGGTTATGTCATAGGGCACGATATACGGAATACCCACTATATTTAAATCTCTTTAATTTATTCTTTGGTTCGGCGACACTCTCTCTACTGTCTTGACGCGGAGCTAGATTCGATGAACTTGACTCCGCCCTCAAACTTGTTGTTTGTCGCAGTTCTCTAGGCTGGGCATATGACATAGTCCGATATGTAGACCTGGGTGCCTCGAATGGGGTTGGGGAGCTACAACAAGACGCAGTTGGTTCAAGTCCCAGTTTCGCAGCAGCTCGACGTACATCTCCCTTATACCGATATGGACGCGCCAGGAGAGGATCCAGGGAAGAGAAGCTTAGCGTCTCTTCTTTATATGCTGAATAATTTGCGTCGAGCAAATACGTTGGCGACTCGGGGCGCCAGGATGTCTGGGGGTCATTCGCGATATCCATGTCATCTTCTTGAGGAAGGTATATCGCTTGGTGGACGTTTGCGATATCTATGTTACTTTCGTTGGAAACGTATATCGGCTGGGGGATGCTTGCAATATCTATGTTGCTCTCCTCGGGGTCATAGATTGGAATGGCAAGTGGACGGCTGAAGTTTCTTGCAGCCGCAGGCTTTCGGGAAGGTTCTTCTAAATTGCTGTACTGCTGGTATAGGGAGCCAGAAGGGAATCCTTCCATGACTTCGTTTCAGGCAGCCTGAAAAAGGGCAGCTTGACGGGTTCTTGTCTGCAGGGAAATGGTTCGAGTTATAGGTAAGCTGAAAAATCCTGCTAGAAAGGACGAATTTGAAAAGCAGGCTGTACTCTGTTGGGAGGAAATATGCATCGGTGAACTGTAAGAACAAGCAGGTATTTGCATAGGAAAGATATTTACCTTTTTCCCTGCGTCTTTCCGGTTCATTGCGATTCACTCAAGTGTGGCACGATTTTCTTTTGTGTCAGCCATAACTCGACAGAGGGTCACACAAAGATTGTGGTTTCAACGCAATTCATAAAATAGTAAGTATGGATTGAAATATTGCTTGGGGTTTTGAAATGGTCAGTTTCAGGCCGCAGAGAGTCTGAAATTTTCTCACTGGTTAGTTATATATATTAAGTTACATAGAATAGATATTACTATCAAGAAAATTATTCACTGTATATCAGTCCTGGCGATTGAGTCAACAACCGTGAATCACCGCTTATTTTTATTTCCTTTGCTGGAAGTAACGGATGTGCCTATCGACATCAAAACACAAGGGATTAAAAATACAATCCTGAGGTTGTAGGTTGTCGTAGACTTCGTTGACTCGTAGATGATGCTCATTGAATCATTTCAAGGTTGTTGAGTTTAGCGGGCGAAGGGAATACACTAACCCGGAACAGGGATAGTATTTGTGCTCAAAGTACATATAGACCCACTTTACACTCCCTGAACCAATAAAATTAATAGCTAGAGTTTAGCCTCGCATGGTCTTTGAGTTTATTCTTCGGGTTTCCAAATAACCTTATAACCTTAAATTCAACATCGTCATTCCTGCTCTCCATTCAAGCCATTGATTAATTGACCTGTACTCTGTATGAGGGGAAAGTGAGGATCTCCTTGTGTTGTCAAGCCTTTTGAAACGGCTCAATATTCATCGTACAAAAATATCTGAAATAGTTAACTGTATGCGATCAATACTAGCTTCAGCTTTGAATAAAGGAAGCACACTGAGAAAGCGATTCTTTTCTACTTAACACAGCTTTGAGATTTTTAAATTACGTTTCCTATCTCATTAACGTCTCTCTCCTTCTTCGTATAACTAATCCTTACTCTTTTTTCTCTTCTATTCTGGAGCTCTCAACTTTGTCGAGCCATCAAGTTTCACACTGCGCGGATAGTTGTTTATGACCTCGGAAGATATAGGGATCCCCACTGCTGTACTATTCGCGAATGGCCAGGGTTTCAGTTTCCCACTGTGCTCAACCCGAGAACTCTTGAAGTTACCGCTATTAGATAAAGTTTGTCAATGCCTTTTGACGGGAAAAAAATATCCACTCAAAGTATGTCAGGACGAAGATTCATTAGAACACGCGCATAACGATAAAGGGATTGTAATGCTGTATATAACGTTGACTGGATGTCATTAGTAATGCTGGCAAACTGAAGAATCAGTCTAGATTCTTTGCTCTTATATCAGAACTTCCAAAAAGCCTCCAATATCAAATTGCGATGTTTATTCTTTACGGAGAACCAAATTGCATCTGCAGGCTGCAGGGACTTTTTTTCCGAGCAGAGTAAGGGATGCCAGCCATGCATGTTTGTATGCCGTGTCACCTATCCCCGCCAATCGTTCAAGCCGATGCACACAAACAAAAGGCCAATTGCTTCACTTCTTCCGAAAAAAACAAAGCCACGCCACACCTCTGTTCCGCGGAATTGTGAGCAGCACCTGCAGGTTTTCCCAGTGTGGCATTCCCAGAGCGTGTCAAAATTATGTACCGCTTTCCCCTCGTTAATATCGGCCGTTGGAAACAGGGCCTGGAAAGTGCGAATACATCATTGATAGTTAGTCGTCGCATCTATCCACCATTTTTGAAGTTGGCGCCAAACTTGAACCTTGATTCCAACTGTTACCTGAAGATCAGGCCAGTGAAATCACCCAAGATTAAATTTGCTCGAATATCATGTGTTCGAATTTATAAGCTCAAACTGATTCAAACACCATGTCCTACGACCGCTCTCATAACTACTTGATTATTTCGCGAATAATACACCTCTATACCGCGACTGCCAGTCGTTGACGCCGCTTAATTAGCAGGTACGTTTCAGTCTTTCTACCAGTCCGACTCTCACAACATCCTTGCATCTTTCTCCGTCGGCATATATATATTCGTACGTTTGTGTGTGTTACCCAAAGTTTTCCAGCGTAGTAGTTATGACTCAAATGTAGGACATCCAGGTCTGACGAACCCCTCTGTCAAGAATTGGCGATGACACGTGAAGGAGACACATAACTATTTTTACTGACATTAAGTAGAGCAGACATCCTGGAGGCACTACTCCGAATGGTTCAGCAGATGCACCGTTCCTGAACTAGCAACGAGCTGGCGATGGCCGAAGGATGTCAAAAAATGATCTGCGCCCGCGTTGCAGTGAGCAGAGAGATCGGCAGAGGCTATGGGGCCACAGGGCTGGCTATCTCGCAAGTTAAAACAGGATTATTCACTGCCACATGCGTATATTTGAGAGTGCAGTTAGAGAGAGGACTGTCGATGCGAAACAACATCAGATGCCCATCGAAATGGATTTGGTGACTTTCCAGGCAGCCTATTGTGAAGAGCGGACAAAATATTCTCCCCCCTCTTCAGTATTTAACCTATTATCGTTTCCCAATTCTCTTTTTGCGGAGTCGGCAATCCAGCATCCGCCCAACTCCGCAATCTCAAACAGGCCCATGTCTTCTTTGACAAAATGCCGAGCCGCCCAGAGATGTCTGGGCGGGGGAATAATAAATAATAATAGGACACTTTCAAAGTCTTCTTCCCTGTAATTTTCCCCTTGTAGTTTGCGGGCGAACTGCTGGTAAGTCGACCGGAGTTGTAATGGCATACGGCGTAGATTACGTATACCAGGCCCGCTATCAGCCGTCATTGGCGGAGACAGGGCTGAGATGGATATTTTTAGCAGGAATTGCTGTGTATTTCTGTTACCGTACTCTGTAACACTGGAGGAACGCATTTGCAGAGAATCAGAGAAAAGAATAGAGTATTGCTCATAAAATCATAAATACAGGCTTAGGCTGTCCAGAGCCCTGGTGTTGGCGGTGTAATAATAATAATATCTTAATAATAGGCCTCCGTTGTTCTGGTCTTAGTCGGCGCCTGCAGGCGTGCAACCCTCGTGAACAAGTTGGTTAGTTGTGCAGTCAGCCATCGACACCTTATCCGCACTTCACTTCTTCCTCCTGCAACCTCAACCTCACCCGCAACCTCACCCTCACCCTCATATCCTCCGTCCTCCATCCTCCATATACCACATCCTCACTTGATATCTCTCATCTCCGTCTCTCGTCCGTCTTATCGAGAGCCTCTCTGTAAACGCCCAGTTCCTACTGGTTCCGGGCCGATTCCCTTGAATACAAGTACACTCGCTCACCCTCTGTCCTGACTTGTCGACAACTATGCCTCCACAAACCGAGACCTCCATCCACCAGGCCAAACGGTCTTTAAGAACCATCCGCTCAGTCAGTACTCCCTCTCCTCTAGGGACTATTGACGCTGTCATAATTTCATGCTTCAAAACGAGCTCTCATCCTAACCAATCTGTTACAATCTAGGAACTGGAATTCCTCGCGGATACATCATTTATTACCGCAGACCAATGCTCCTTTATCCTTTCCCAACTTCCTAGCAATGCACAACTCAATGCTTCGCTGCAACAGCCAGCGGTGGAATCTCCTCCCCCATCGAACCAAATGTCGACGCTGCGGTTGAATGAGAAGAGCCCAGAACCACAACCATACCACGATCCCCTTCCACCCCCAGCCTACGCTTCGGGGCCCCCAGTCTTGTCCATCGCGTCTGCTCTTTACGCCTACACCCCCACAGACGCTGGCGATTTGGCCTTGCAGCCTCAGGATAGAATTCAGGTTCTCGAGCACATGAACAATGACTGTATGTCGCAGATGGTGTTATATACCTTCAGTTGATGATAGATGCTAACCGTAGGCATAGGGTGGCGTGGTCGGAACGAGCGTACACAGCTTGAAGGAATCTTCCCTCGAACATACGTCAGTGTCATTGAGGAGAAATCGACAATTCATTCGCCGCAACCAGTCAGCGGTTATGGCAATATGCCGCTAGAGGTGGCCCATTCAGGTTCGTCTGGATCGCAGGGCCATGGAAGGCCCAGCAAGTTCGAGGAGAACGGAAAGAAGTTCGGGAAGAAAATGGGCAATGCTGGTATGTCTGGTTATTTACCGTTTCCTCTATGAGCCGAACATGTAATGACTCATAACTTTTGCTAACTTGCGTGCTCAGCAATTTTCGGTGCCGGTGCCACAATGGGCTCCAAAATCGTCAACGGCATCTTCTAAGCCTATTTATTTATCCCATTTGCTTTCGAATATCGATTTCCTTATGTATTGGGCCTGTGCTGGTTCGGAAGATATGGGACTTCAGCATGGAAAATTCGGCGTTGGTGGTTCTCTATGACTTGGGATTTACTTTCTTCACAATAAGATCAAGGGACAGTGAGCTGTAGGTAGGAGGGCCTGGGACGTTATTTAGCTCATACTACTCTCAAATCCTATGAGCTACGGTGCTGCTTACGTCCTTTGCCAGCCATCGCCCACAAAGCTACTCGTGATGGCTACTTGAGCAACACATCCAATACCGTGGCAATTTCCCCTCTGTATGGCTTCTCCTGTTTTGATGGATTATTTCGCCTCTACATTGGGATGCAACCTTTCCCACTGTACTATACTTTCACTCTTGCATCCGTTCCTCAAATGACCGATCTCATGATACCGACTATACACCTAACATGAATACGCCGCCTTTTGCTACTCCACGACGCTCGAACGAAACGAATATTCATAGAAATTAGTGGCATCCTCATGGCAGGCTAACTTTTGGTTGAAGCTCTTTACTCTCTTCTTTTCCTCATGACTACTTTTCCTACCTAACACTTTTCCTTTTTCCCATGTCTATCCTAAGTTTTCCCTTTTCCTACTAATTATGGCGGTGCCATCCTGTGCCGTTTCTCCTAATGTCTGTCCTTTTGCCAATTTTGCTTGCGTGGTTTCCGAGTTGTTTCTTTCTTATTCGCCCGTCTGTCATTTTCGAGGCGGTTGGTGTATGACCAGGTCAAGAAGCTGTCGTCTTCCATACTAGTACGCCGCTGGGTCTCGCCTGTCGGGAAATGGGATATGATATCCAGAAACATAACGCAGCAGAAAGTACATTGCTTGGTTTCGTTTGTCTTGGTCTGGTGGGGTTTGAAATATGGTCTGATGGATTTTTCTCATTTGATACTACAGTAGAGCGCGTGCTCTTGCTTTTTTTTTTTTTTTTTTTTTGGAGTCAAATGAAACACCTGGAGTGGTCTTCTTTCTTGTTTTTGGGTTTTCCTCAGGTTCTTACAATATATCAACAACCTATACTGTAGATGCCATGCTTGTGTAGCTTGATTTCATATACATACTTGCATTGGAATTTTTAAATTGGTTATTCCGATTTCGCAGGAGAGAGGCCATACTGACGTCAACCCGTGAAAACATCGAGCCCGGTGCTCCAGTTTTTGAACCCGTCCCCCAGCAAGTCCAGCAGACTTTTCCCGCATCCGCAGCAAAACCAGTCCAGCAATGTTTCGTTTTTTGATATTCGGCTGTGCAACTGTCAAGTCTCAAATCTGGGGCAGCACAGCCACCCCAAGAATTTAGAGCTTTAGCAAGGAACCCGGATAAACATTGCCAACTGACAATTGACTCATCCCACCAACTGGTATTGTACACCCAGAAACGTCTGCAGCTATTCTCATTCCCTGATTCAACCCTTGCGGCCGGGATCTCTTTGCAAGACTTGACTTTAACAGAACATGTCAGTGGTCAACGAAAGCTCTATTCTCTCGGTTTTGGTTCTAGCAGAGCAGGTCGCGAACCGACCACCAGAGAGATATTCTATTTGCAGTTGTGCATATAGTGCGTCACGATTTAACGTTGTCTGAGAGCTAGCTTCAAACCAGACGTTGGGCTTTCGACAGTTTCAATAATCGATCACCGGCCAACAATGAGGGGTTACAGTTTCTCGTATTCGCCGCAAGGTTTGACTTCCACAACGACCCCACATGGGCGATAGTCTGCATGGCGGCTGAGAATTGGACACGAAAGTCAGAGACGAAGAACGTGCGTGCGTCGTTTGCCTCAAGATAACTTTGACGAAGTCAGTGCTCATGGGGAGTGTCATTGGCTCCGAGAGGAGAAGAAAGGCAGCAAGCGCCGCTATGGATGAATGCTAGGAGTAGTGGGCTCCACGGGGGTGCCAGTGTCAAACTCATGTCAGCTCCGACAGGTCACAGCGCCTCTTCTCTCTTCGAGTCTTTGATCCTGACAAGCTTAAAAGCTTCATGCCACCCTGCCGTAACCATGGCCGCCGCATTATTTTGGGCTCTTTCCCTGCCGTATTTCAAAGCACATAAAGCACCATTACTGATATTGACTCGATCGTTGACTCCGATTGATAAAGCATTGTATCCCACACTTTACCGCTGAGAGCTTGACCGCCTCCACAGATGCAGACTTATCTCGGAGGGTCTTCGATCACAGCATTCTAGCCGCCAGCACGCCCCACCAGACGGAGGAACTAGCACCGTTTTTGCAATCTGTATGTCTATCAAGCACCTAGCGCTCTCCCCTTTCACTTCCTTGGGTTATTTTTGAACTCTTCAGCCTGTCGATTGACACCTGTACTGCGTATATGCCCCATTCGTCCCCAATGGCTGTGACTTTCTATTTCCCCGTTTGCTTGCTTGCTTCGCTCTTTTCATCCTAAAATACGCCTTGTTGGGGACAATAAGCCAATTGCGGTTTTGCTTTTGGCATTGTGATCGTTCTACTTTTTATGGCGGAACCTCATGGTATTTGTTGGGCTGTTTGAAGCAGCTTCAGTTGGTCTTGGATGACCCCCGCCACGGTCCCATTCTCCTACAATAATAATAGAGTCGGCCTAACCTTGTCAGCGCCTAGCCGCTGAGGCCTAAAGGATGTCTTTGGGCCAGATACAATTCTTCGACGATCTTTCTCAGCCCTCTGCATATATTTAGCTGAGCTTGCTCCCCGCTTTCCAGTTGCGCATTTCTTCCCACCAACATCTGTTTAATATTTTACTTGGCTTGATGGTTTTTATTTTTCCGATTAATTTATAATTTTATTTCCTTTGGCCTATTCTCTTTTCAAGTCCATCGGAACCATTTCCTTGCGACTTTTCCTCTTGAACGCCCTCGATATTCTTCCGTTTCTACTCCGCTTTCTTTGTATACTGATCTAATTACCAAGAATGTCGTACCAAGGCCAACAACAACCTCCCCAGGGAGGTTATTATCCCCGTAGGATTAATCATTCTTTCTTTAGCTTTTCTTTGCGGTTTATGTAAATCCCAAGCTGACATGAAATCATCACAAACTGTTCAGCTCCAAACCAGCAGCAAGGTGCGTCAATCTCCAGTACCTTCATACATATCTCCGCAAGAGAGCTGGTTACACGATTTCAGCCACTCTCCCACCAAAAACTTCCTTATGCATCATAGCACAGTGACGGAACCAGCATATAAACTGACAGATTCGCATAGCATACCCACCACCCCCAAACCAGGGCGGCTATCCACCTCCACCCCAGAACTTTAACTACCCGCCGCCCGGAGGTCAAACCTCTCCACCCCCTGCTGGCGGATTCTCCCCACCACAACAGTCGTCGCCTTCGCCGCCTGAAAAGATGCAGCATATTCAGAGTGGAGCTCCGCCCCAGGGGCAATTCGTCGGGGTGCAGTCGACATCGGCGGATGATGTTGGCACATTTAATGGTGGCAGCTACCGGGTTAGCCACCGAGACAGCAACACTATCTTGACTATTCAATTGGCGATGGGATGTCCGTTGCAAGCTAAGCCGGGTATGTTGAGTCACTTAAACTCGAAGTTTGTTTAATTCGTCTTTGTTTTGCTTCAAACCGCATTTCTTTGAGCGCAAATCCACAAGATATTTACTAACAAGGTTCTCTTATCACAGGCGCCATGATTGCCATGTCCCCCACAATGACCCTGAAGGGCTCCGTCAAGTTCTCAATGAAGAAGCTTATTGCCGGCGGTGAGATGTCGACTTCGACCTTCACAGGACCCGGAGAACTCATTCTCGCTCCTACAATGCTCGGTGACATTTCTATTCTGCGCCTCAACGGCAGTGAGACCTGGTCTGTCGGCAAAGATGCATTCCTAGCCGCTACCCAAGGCGTCGTCAAGGATTACAAGAACCAGGGTTTGAGCAAAGCATTGTTCTCTGGCGAGGGACTGTTCGTGTACAAAATGTCCGGAAGCGGGCTTTTGTTCATGCAGAGCTTTGGTGCTATTATTAAGAAGGATGTATGTTTAGCGCCCCTCTTCTTTCTGCATGACGGTGACGGGGGAAAGTTATTCTAACTGCAATTTTTTTTCCAGCTTGCCGACGGCGAAAAGTACAACGTCGACAACGGCCACCTGGTCGCCTGGAGCTGCAAATACGTTATGGAGCGCATTGCGTCCGGCGGTATCATCTCCGGCATGAGTTCCGGTGAGGGGTTGGTTTGCAAATTTACCGGTCCCGGAACTGTATATATGCAGACGAGGAATCCGGGTGCATTTGCCGCTTGGGTCATGGCAAATGGAGCGAGCGGTGGTGGTGCGTAATTGGAGATGAGTACGGAGCGTGACTGGTGTTGTCTATGGTTGTGTGTTTCGATGATGATGACGATTGTAATGATTCTTTTTTTTAATCTTGCTTCCCGCGGCCTTTTTTGTGCGTGCGTCTCTTTTTTTTTATGGCAAAAATTGATCTAGCGATTTGCTGATGAATACGATTCCCCGATTCTCTGTTTTGGTGATGTGTACTCCGTACTTTGGTTGCTTTATGGTTCTCCGCTCCATGTATTTACCATATTATGCGATACCTACGAGCTTCTTTTCTTCATTGATATCAGTGAGTTCTTTTGAAGGGGCCGAAATTAATCGTCATGATACTTGGTACTCCGTACAATAGTACAAGACTGGCAGCTGATTATAAAATATACCTATCAGCGCTATTTTTGGTGCTTCCAACATTCTCCTAGAATAGTTTCGCTCAATCCCTTAGCTGGTAAGCTTCGTTTATATCATTCAGCCTAGGTAAGTTGCCATCATCAAAGACCCAAGAGAAGAAGAACGTGCATTGATCATGTACTCTTCCCACAAGAAATATCTACCGATTTCTTGACCATCTTTCGAAAAGTTTACGATCAAAGAGCAAAAGTATAGTGTAGACGCAAGCAGATTTGCTTGGAGAAAGCTAGACCTGATGGATTATGCATTTAATCCGCTACATATTGATTACCACGGCAGGCTAATATACCTTTATCAGGACAAAATTCTTGCCCAATCAATTCAGCCAAGTACCCGAAATAGACCGAAACCTGCCTTGCATCATCGTCATATACTCCCCGGCCGAGATATGTCAACCCACGGATCAACTTCATGGTTTGAGTGTGGAAACAGCTTTGCCGATAGGCTAAGGAACATACGAAAGTTGTTGGTGAATTAAACGGATAGGGACAGTTAATACGAAGAACGAAACTGAACCTCGTCGCCGAAAGAGGTCGGGTGTCAGGGGATAAAGTGCGATTTATTCGCGTCCAACCGGTCAGTCCATCGCTTCATGGAGTATTGAACACTCCACCAAGACCTTCCCAACCAGTTAGTGAAGGACCCCAGCTGCCAGACCACCACTTGTGGTACATCGCATTATTTGTTCCTATACCGAAGATATCAAGCCTCCCATTACCCCAAGAGACAGCCGACGGGGCGCTATCGAGTATACCCCCAAGCCCTTCCCAACCACCCCATCTCGACCCATCCCACCACTTGTGATACATTTGATTATCCGTCCCCGTCACGAAAATATCTATGCGGTTGCTGGCCCAGGAGACAACAGAAGGAGGGCTAGTCAGGATGCCACCGAGATTTTCCCAACCGGAACTCCATTGGGATCCATCCCACCATTTATGGAAGAGCGCGTTGTTTGTTCCAACACCGAAGACGTCGAGTCGATTAGGACCCCAGGCGACTACAGCAGGTTGACTGTTGAAAACGCCGCCAAGCCCTTGCCATCCGCTCCAGCTCGAACCATCCCATGCCTTGTGGAACATCTGGTTATCAGTCCCCAAACCGAAAAGATCAATACGGTTGTTTCCCCAGGAGACGGCGACAGGCGGGCTGCTCAGGACACCGCCAAGGTTCTCCCACCCAACGCTCCATTGAGAACCATCCCACCACTTGTGGAAGAGCGCATTGTTGGTGCCCAGACCGAAGACGTCGAGCCGGTTAGGAGCCCAAGAGACAACTGTAGGGGGACTAGAGAATGTGCCGCCCAGCCCCTCCCATCCTCCCCAGGAGTCACCATCCCACCACTTGTGGTACATCTGGTTGTCAGTGCCTGTGCCGAAGATATCGATGCGATTGCTATCCCAAGACACCGCTACCGGTTCGCTGCTGAAAGTGCCACCTAGGTTCTCCCAGCCCGTTTGGGAGGGACCCCATGCTCCATTCCACCACTTGTGGTAGAGGGCATTGTTGGTTCCCAGACCAAAGATGTCTAGACGACCGCTGGACCAGGAGATGGCAGACAGGGCAACGTTGTTGAGAAGGGACAGAGCCCTAGGTGTGATATGCATAGCTAGCAGTGTTCAGCTGAATGCTGAGCTACTGCGCTGTTTTCAAGGTAGATTAACCAATGGATACAAAACTAGTCTGTCAATCAGCAAGCATTCTATGATTTGCTCTATACTATCAAAGACGAACTCACCTTTGACAGCTCAATCAATGGAGATCCCAACACAAGTTTGAACTGGAGGCACTTGTGCAGGAACTGCACAGGTTTATATATCCCTCTTAACTCCCCGCTAAACGCCACTTTGGCTCACCGGATGCTCATGCTGCCCGCTAACATCACTCCGCCTTACCTCTCGCTCATAAATCAGCGCATATACAGATGCTGCCATCACATGGCTGCATGGCCAGAAGTCCATGGCCCAACACCACAGTTCCACAGTTCAGAGCATACCCCGTATTTTCTCAGATGAAGAAGTCTGGATCCCCTTCTTCTAGCTTCCCCTCAAGTATAGTGTCGCGAATATAGGGCTTGTCCTGCCCCCACGTAGCAAAAATGCGCAGGGCCCGGGCACATCAGCTGGGGAAAAGCCCCTTAAGCCCGTGAACTTATTTCCTTCCAGCAAGACATTTGTCCCGTTCAACTCTTCACTTCAAGTCCAATTTTTGCTCTATACTCCAATTGTTCGTTCGACGGAGTAGCAGAGTAGTATGAATATATATATTTCCACATGGCCAGAGAGTCGCTTCTGGAAACCATGCATGCTCACACATCTATCGGGCATATAATGTCTTTGATATGTTGTGTAACGTTGCAGCGTCACCCCGTACCCGAGACTGTCAAAAGACAACAACGCCTTGAGGCACTCCAATAACGAAGCCAGGCGTTTTCCCGCTTACCAATCCTGAACACAGAACGAGTTTCTGTTCAAGAAAGAAAGATGTCATCTGACTGCATCTTTCATGCAACTTTTCATTTTTTTTTAAGCCCATTTCGGTTCCAGGCTCTTGAGGGCGTGAAGGGAAAAAAAAGCCATGACAACATGCGCATTTCTCCTTCTGCCTTTTATTTTTTGCCTCGCTGAAGTTATTTCTGCTTTTTTTTTTCCCCGCTGCAATCCGAAGCGTGGATATACACCAATAATCTCACCAGACTCTCTGAGTGGGGATATCTGATAGAAGATATGATGGCTTGGAACAATAATAATCCCCATCGACGTTATCACCCTTAATATCCCAATATCCTGACGCTGCTACGGGTGAGGCTGAGAATGACAGAGGTGAACGGATGGCCAGCCGAAACAATAGGCGGATGAACCCG
>PDNB01000068.1:109263-133173 GCA_002573585.1 Helicocarpus griseus UAMH5409 | reverse complement strand
GTTGCGGAGAAAAAACAGCGATCGTTGGGTGGAAGCGATCGTTGGGTGGAAGCGATCGTTGGGTGGTGGATTACGTTACTAATTCCGAAACCTTTGACTTAGGGCTTTCCAGCCAACATGACTCCCTAACCCTGAAACCCAAACCTCAAACATCCCCCCTTGCCTCCAAGCTGCCCGCCGAGCTCTTCTTCTGCGCCTCATCAGTTGATGATTCGCAACGATTGATGCGTCGTCACTGGAACCGCCGTGGAAATCAACGATGACAGTTTGTTGTTAGCACGCCTCGTACCAAATGACACGCCACGCACATTACCAAAACGGTTAAACCGTGCTCTTTGCGACATGACTGAAACGTCAACCTCGCAAGCATATTGGGCAATTGCCCAAAACAGACGCATCACTGCCAAATTGGAAGAATGAAGATGACGACTCTTCATCTTTCTCATCAATTACCGTCTCATTATAGCCTAGCGCCGTGGCTCAGGTGTGTCAAGACCGGTGGGAACGAACTCACACTGTTGCAAAGAATCTCCGTTTTGGGGTTTCTATCTGAGATGTAGAAAACCCATATAAGACTTCAAGGAAGGACTCCGAATTCTCATCAGTTTGAGCTGAGCTCTAATATCCATTTCTCTTCTGGCTGTTTTGTTATCTTTTCTTGTTTGTGAACAAGTTGCGATATATTTTCATCCGTAAACGGAGTTCTACCGCTTCAAAAAAGACACAATATCATTTAATTACGTGACTCAACGGCCCTTCTCAATACTTAATTATATACCATACTTATACAACCGCCATTAAGCATCATGAAATCCAACTTCCTCTTTGCAACAGCCCTCTTCACCCTCGCAGCATCCCAACAGGCATCCGTCCCAGCAGACCTAGCCGAATCATTCTCAGACTCCGGCACAGACGGGCTCCAGGTCAGCTTTGGAGGAGATGCATCCGAAGGCCTCACGGATGGCGACACAGTCAGGCCACAGGGTCGGTGCTCTCTCATTAGTTAAAATCTACACAGTCGTATATCAAGCTTTCTCACCACCGACACAGACATCAGCAATCCCCCTACCTTCGCCCTAGGTGACAGCTCCGGCGTCAACCGCGGCATCTCCTACATGATCATGATGATCGATACAACCGACGACAACGCGCGGAAGGTGCAATACATGCAATCCGGCTTCAGAGCCTCGGGCGACAAGACCAAGCTGGAAGCAGAGGGTGAGCCGGCGGTTCCCTACGAGCCGCCGACCCTCGACGGCGGACCACGCCAGTTTTCGTTTCTTTTGTATCGACAGCGGGGCCAGCAGGCGTCCCAGCTAAGCGAAGTTCCGAGTGGTGGCGCATCATTCGATGTCAAGTCGTTTGAGAGTGAGAATAATTTGCAGCCACCCCGGGCGGGAATGGCGATTATGGTCGATGAGAATGCTGGTGAGTTAACTTGTAACTAACTTGGGTCCCCCTCGTTCCCCCCAGAAAATCAGCACACAACTACAGACAGCAAGTGAAAGGATGAGAGGGCGAAATCCAGCCCTCTCCTGCCTCCGCCCTTACCTGATCTGTCGTTCACTTTCATTTCACTTCGTCCTTAACCTTCGCAAAATACTCTTAACTGGTTTTTCTAACTCACACACAGTCCCGTCACCCTCCGCCTCCGCATCGCCATCCGCGTCGCAAACGCAAACAAGCGTCGTAATAGTGGCGCCAAGCGCCACTGGGGGGTCCAGTGATCTTGAGGGAGCTGCTGCGGAAGGCCCTGGTGGTGACAATTCTGGGGCAGCAGGCCTGCATGGAGCTGTGTACACCGGAACGTATGTGGCGATATTTGTGCTCTTTGTACAGGCAGGCTGGTATGTTTTCGTGCTGTAATGAGATTTTAAAAAGGCCCTCTTAGTGAGAGGGGGAGGTCTGCAGATTAATTATCTATGTTACGATTCCATTGTTGAGTATATTAGCTCTGAGGATTTGTTTTATATTTTATATTTTTTTTTCTTTCTGTTTTGTCTCATTTTGGTCGGCTTATTAGTGAGATGTATATGTACATACAGGTACTTTAATTGGGGTGATTTGCTTCAAAACTCCTTCAACGGCATGGTTATTGCCATATCCATTGTCACACTCAATGCCGCACCTGGAACTGTCAAATGCTGACTGTGCACCTTTCTCCATAATGATTCCATTGTCCACGCGATTCAATGTTTCAACAGTACAATCACTGGCAGTTATAGTACCACCAGAAAACATGTTTAGTGGCGCATGAGGAATGGGTTTGCTGAAAATGCAAAGGGGAATTATACACGCGGCTTCCAAATATTTCTCAGAAGGAGCGGTCTCCCAGAGGCGCAAAAGTGATCTGTCCATGCTATAACGTCCTTATTTATCGAACGTATAAAAACCACCATTCTGGGCCTGTCCAAAGGATTGATTCTATTTGACGCAGTGATTTCCTTTCACACGACAAACCCAGAAGCACTAGAGCTGACGGCTGCGAGCTGATATTTGAGCTTGCAAACATGGCTGCAGAATTCAAAATAAGCAGTCGTCGATGGGTGAAGAAACGGAGAGCTACGGTAACTTACATGTAGGTGACTTGGCCAACGTCACTGTATTGTTTTGCCTGGAGCTGGTGAACTCGGGGGTGAAATGGAAAATATTGAAATATTCACCGGCTCGCGCCTAAGAAAGTAGAAAGGATGAAGGGGAGGTTCAATCAAAAAGGAGCCAAAGGAAGGGAGTAAAGGGCGAACCAATCAACCAACAGGAACTGAACCTATCCAAATCCCCCGCAGAAGGCGAGTACAACGCACCCTCAAAGGCGCCGGGGATTTCGATTCCCCTTTCGAGCATGGACTCGCCGTGGTAATGTTCAGTAACGGGTTTGCACCCGGTCCTTCTATATCCAGTGGGAAAGGCGGCAGTGGTGCTCTGTCTGATGATGATGTGGTCAATACTAGTTTTCTAAATATGCATCATAATTGATCTGTTGATGTTACGAAGCTGTAGCTCCGTCGACGTTTGCCGGGGAACAATTGCCGTGTTGATTTGTAAGTTAGCTTCCACCCACCCATAGGAAGGGGTTAGCCAGCCACGACCCCCTGAAAGGGGCTGAAGAGGAAAAAAGAGCATGCTCTTGAAGGGACAGCACATATATCAAGAGTAAGATCATGAAATATGAAAATCGTGTATATGATATATAAACATCAGAAAGCTTTTAAACCAGATTTTCCTCTGCAAACTGTTTGTGCCTAATCACATCCAGTCCTTTCTCATCCGTCCCCTTCTATATACATTGTTACATTGTTTTATTATGCAGTCATGCGTGTAAAAGATATTTAAACAGCAATCTGGTCCTTGACATACAGGTCAACATACTTGTCGACCTCCATGTTCTCAAGACCCTTCTGGTCAACACCGAGCTTAACAAGTTGCTCAACCTTGGCAGCATCGAAGTGAGCCTCAAGATGTCTCTTGTACTTGTCAAGGATCTCAGGCTTGGCCTCCTCGCGGCGGAGACGGTGACCAAGAGGGGCGTCGACACAGACCTCGTCGAGGACGGTGCCGTCGTTGAGGGTGACGGTGAGGGCGTTGGGGATGGTGCGGAGGGCGGGGTCGTGGTAGTCCTTGGTCATCTGGGGATCCTCAACGCACTTGATGCGGGTGCGGAGGGACTCGAGGAGAGGGGAGGTGGCGGCTTCGGAGCCGTCGGTGTAGTCGGAAGCGACGAGCCGGTTGAAGGTGAGCATGGTGGCAACCATGTACTAAATGGGGATTTGTTAGTATATTTAGGTAAAGGTGTCGTGCTTGAAGCGTTTAAAATAAACATACCTGGATGCAGTGGTCACGGTCAGCGAAGTTGTCCATGGGCTTGAATTGTTTGTCAATGATGCGGATGCAAGCCTCGTGGGTGCGGATGGTCACATCCTTGATGTCCTTGGCGGACTTGCCCATGGCGGCCAACTTCTTGTTGACGTGGGTAGCAGCCTCAATGGCAGTTTGGGAGTGGAACTCGGCTATAGGTAGTGGTTAGTAGACGCTATTGCCTGAAGGGTGGTGGAAGTGCTTACCAGGATAGGAGACCTTGAAGAGTACGTTCTCCATCACGTAGCTGCCGTAGGGGCGCTGGAAGCTGAACTTGTTGCCCTTGAAGAGGACATCGTAGAAGCCCCAGGTTGGAGCGGAGAGAACGGTGGGAACACCGGGCTCACCCTTCTGGACCTTGAGGACGAGGTTGACGGCACGCTGGCAAGCGTCGCCGGCAGCCCAGGACTTCCTGGACATGGTGTTGGGGGAGTGTCTGTAGGTTCTCAAGCTCTGGCCATCGACCCAGGCCTGGGTAATGGCATCAGCGGTCTGCAGCTCGGTCAGACCGAGCATCTTGGAGACCACAGCGGTGGTAGCGACCTTGACCAGGACCACGTGATCCAGGCCGACCTTGTTGTAGGAGTTGTCCAGAGCAAGGACACCCTGGATCTCGTGGGCCTTGATCATGGCCTCAAGCACATCGCGGACAGTGAGGATCTTGCCGTTGCCGAGGGATCCACCAGCGCGGTTGGTCCGCGAGATCCAGTCAGCGACAGCAAGGATACCGCCCAGGTTATCGGAGGGATGACCCCACTCAGCAGCCAGCCAGCAGTCATTGTAGTCCAACCACCGGATCATGGCACCAATGTTGAAGGCGCCATTGACGGGGTCGAGCTGATAGGGAGTTCCAATGACCTTGGTACCATTGGGAACAACAGTTCCCTCAACAATGGGCCCCAGGAGCTTCTTGCACTCCTTGAATTTCAAAGCCTCCAGTCCACATCCCAGAGTGTCAAGGAAGACAAAGCGGGCAGTGTCAAACTATATATAAACAAGGACGTTCAGTGACTTGGCTTCCCAAATCATTACAAAAAGAATCAATTGCGTACCGCGAGATCAGAGTCGACTTTGTAGTTGTGGATGTAGTTGGCCATATCCTTGATCTCAGGATCATATTCCCGAGGACCAGCGGTGGTAGGGCCAGCAGCAGAGTTAAGAGCAGCCATTGTGGAAAAAGAAGATCTGGAAGCGATTGATTTAGACTGCAGGAGCTTGCTGGAGAAGGTAGATCTGGAGGAGCGCAGAGAAGATGCTGCTGAAGAGGTTGCCAGCTGGCGGAGGGGAAGAGATCGTGGGGCACGGGCGGAGAGCTGTCGGAGGGTTTGGCTGGCGACAGACATGGTCGGCGAAATTGCAATGGTATCAACTCCTGTCTACAACACTCAGCAAAAAAGACCAATTGACAAGATAGGAGGGGAGGGGGAGAAGCCAATTGAGCTGGGATTACCTATGAATATGTCTGTGTACGAGATATTGATGCTCTACTTCCAACCTCCAGCGTTGTTTGGGACGGATGATGTTTTGGGGGAGGTAGCTCGGCCATTGCGCGGTCACGTGGCACACGCAATGCTGCCTCGAGCCGAGGATGCTCCGAATGCGGCAGGCGGTGGGCCCGAGGCCAACCGGTACCGTATTGGCAATACGCCCTAGTCTCCGGTCTGTATGGGAGTCTGCTGGCTGGTGTGTATCTGTCTGTAATTACGTGTTATGCCGACAGTCACGAGGCTCGGCTGGGGGTGATTCCTTCCCGTTGTCCCGGCCATTCGACTATCTTATCTGATCATCTGTGCTTATGTAACACGGCACACCAAACCATCGCGGGAAACAGCGGAATTGCTGCTTCGGGCAATATGGAGGTATCAACTTGTTAACCCCTGAATGCTGGGGTACAGTGGTCTGGTATATATCAGGATGCCAATTGCAAACTACATACCACTTCGAGTTTCTTCACCTACACCGCAGTTATCAACGGCTGCTTTTGCTTGCTATCTCAACTCTGTTTTGCAAATAGCAATCTAACAGCAAGTGGAGTACAATGTTGATTCATTGTATGTGATAAAGGCCAACATTCAAAAGAATATGATATTTATGAAGTCTCACTCTGTCAGACAAAGTGCTTTGTCTCCTGCACATTCTTCATTGATGAAAAAGCCCTCCTTGTTCAGCTCAAACAAAAGACATGTCTATTTACATAGACCACGATGACTCTGACATGGTACAATGTCTATATTTGTACTGTCATTTATTCACCTATAACAAACCGCATGTTTGATAACTATCTTGTTATCCAATTAATCGTCTTCTATTCTCTTCTAATCTGTTCATCAACACATCACCTTGAGCAAACCCAGTGGTTGATCCCAACGTGCAGCCCAAGGCCATCACAATGGCTTCCACCGCCAGCATCCAAGAGCAAGTCCTGCTAACCATGGAACTGATATACCTCGACATCCACGTCGCCTCCCTACAAGGCCAAAAAGAGCCAGTGGCAGATCCCGCAGCAGGATCCCCTTCCAACTCTACAACTCCAGCTCCAACAACCAAAGCCACCACAAACATCTTCGCGCTGACAGCATCCCGCACCCTTACCTCCGCCCACAATGCCCTCAAGGCTAAGAAAACACAACCGGCCCTCCCCCTCCAACGCCTCCTCAACCTCGCCAAATCCCACGGCTGGATGCTCCTCTCAATTTGCTGCCACTCAATCCACTTCGTCGAAGCCGCCAACAGCGGCACCACCACAACCGACAACGACAACTTCGTCCACTGGCACCACCTCACCACCCTAATCCACCAAAACGCCCTAAGCCTGGAACTCTTCGCCAAACTCCGCAACCTAGATTGGCTCTCCCCCATCCCCGCCGACCTCCGCCCGCGCAGCGGCGGAAAGCTCTCCCTCCGCCCCCAGCACCACGCCACACGCATATACCCCTACGTGATCTCCCAACAAGGCAACTCAGTCTACCACCCACGCTACAAGGGGCAAAAGCAACTCGACATCCCCTCCTCCTTCTACAACCCATCCACCTACCACCCACCCCCCCACTACCAGCGCCAGCTGGACAACGACGGGGCCTGCGCAGTCTGCAACAACAGCAGCCAGCCGTGCACCTGCACGCTGTCCCATCTACTACTGAACACCCAGCTACCCCCTCTGCTGGAGCTTCGCGAGTACCCGCCGCGCGGCGTGGGCGTGCGCAGTCTCGCGTCCATCAAAGCGGGGACGATCATTGGCCAGTACATTGGCGAGATGCGCCGGCTGCCTGCCGTGCCGGATAGCACCTATGCGCTGCACCATGTCATTGGGGATAGGTCTGTGTGCATTATTGATGCGAGGGTGTATGGGAATTGGACGAGGTATATGAACCACTCGTGCAGGCCGAATGTGGTGTTTTGGTCCGCGGCGGTGGGGATGCAGACGTGTGTGCTTGTTAAGGCTGTGAGGGATGTGGGGGTGTTTGAGGAGATTACGGTGGATTATGGGAATGGGTATTTTGGGCGTGAGGGGAGGGTTTGTAGGTGTGGGGAGGGGTGTCGGTTTGGGGAGGGTGGTGGTGATGACGCTGGTGATGGTGGGGAGAGGCAAGGGGGAGGGGAGGCGGGTAAGGGTAAGGGCAGGGAGAGGAGGAGATGGAGGGCAAAGGGTAGGGGTTTGGCAGGGGACGGGGAAGAGGGAGCGGAAGGGGAAGGGGAGGGTGGTGGTGGTGGGAGAGTGTTTCTGCCGTTTTACAAGTCGTTGTGTGCGGTGCAGCGGTTTTTTTAAGGGGTAGGATATTATGTGTTTGTTGGGTTATAAATGGGATAGTTCAATTGCCAATTTCAATCGCAAGTAGTTTCTGGTGTAAAACTGGGCCCTCCTTGAGAGAACATATTGTAATACCTAGGTAAGACTAACATAATAGGGGAAAGTGACAAAAAAAGTATGAACAAAAAATATGCTTTTATCGACCACGGTGCGATTCGAACGCACAATCTTTGGTGCCGAAAACCAACGCCTTAACCATTAGGCCACGCGGCCGTACTATTATTACTAATAATACCCTGGCCTATATATAGACCAGGTGGCATATCCTACGTACCCTACACATCCCTTCTGGAACTACTCTTGAGATATAACTATTTAGTTTTTTCAAGATAAATGGTTGGAAGGGTCATGAGAATATACCGCTTATTCTGTATAGTTTTCTTTTGAATTAGCTTGATTGAGATGGAGCGACATCATGTACCTGTGTGTGCGCCTGCAATAAATATAAATACATGTACCATGTCTATGATAATGAATACACTTGCAGCGGCGCGTAGCCGCCCCTTGTTGCTCAAGTGGAATGGTAAAACGGACAGAAAAATCAAAATGTTGGCTAAACAACAAGATGTAGGACGCCCCAACTAACAGATCGACATGGCAAAAAGCTCATAAGTATTCAACAACCGACGACGGGTATGCCCACCACACTTCTCCCATGTCGATAGACCGTGTGCTTTGGTCCTTCTTCTGAATGACATACAAACGGACAAACAGTAAACTGGTATAGCTAAACGCTGTTACCACAGCACACCTTTCTAAACTCCTAGTTCTCATCAACAACTTAGTCCTAGGGGAGATGTCGCCGCATAGAAGAATGCAGACACTCCATCGTATCAATCTGACAGAACATCCACCGGCGAGGAGAAACACCCACTCAATCCAGCTCCACCACATCCATCTCATCAACCGCAACCCCATCCGCCCTCTCCAGGGCTTTCCTAATTTCTGTAAACATCACCTTACCCAGCATAGGCGGCACCGCGTTTCCAATCTGCTTCCTCACGTTCGTCTTACTAAACTTGTGATCCAATGGAAATGTCTGCAGACAGGCCAATTCACGATACGTATACGCTCGCTCACCGCTTGGATGATAGTTTCCCTCACCCGAATTGCAGGTTATGGTTTTTGCTCGGGTGTGAGGGTTGTAGCGGGGTTTGGGGGGGTTGTACTTGGTAGCATTTTGAATGTCGTGGTTGAGGGCGCGCGCGGGGATGTTAGAGATTGCGTCGTGGATTGTGCGGTAGCGGGGTAGATAGGTCATAGTGCTATCTGGGGAGACGTGGGTGGGTTTGGGGAAGGGTGGAAGGGTTTCGCCGGGTCTGCTTTTCTATTAGTATGGCGGGGGAGGAGTAGGGGTTTTAAACATACGCAGACGCAAATACGACCAACCGTTTACGGGACTGCGGTACTCCGTAATCTTGACAGTTCAACACCTTCCAACGGCACGAAAACCCTAGCTCCGCCATAGTGTGTATGGTTGCGAACAGAAATCCTTTGTGTCTCTCTGGCAAACCGGATGTTTCCTCCATAGTGACAATCCTTGGCTTGGTTAATTTGAGCAACTCCCCAGTGCAGAAAATGCATGCTTCGTTGGCGTCGTCCATTGCAGAAGCAACTGTATGTGCAGGAGAAAAAGGTTGACAGGGAGGGGAGAAATGGAGAATATCAACAATGACCTCCTCAGGTGGATTGGCGAGGAAGTGTGCCACATCGCACGTGTAGCCCATGGCATCGTCAAAGTTGAGACGGAATGAGTTCATCGCGGACACTGAATGGTCGAACCCCCAACTCACACGAAGACCTGCTTGCAATGCTCCTTGAGAAACCCCACCCGCACCACAGAAGCCGTCTCCAAAGGTGTATTGATTTATTTCTTTTGTGGTGCCACCAAGAACAGTCGGGGAAGCTTGTGAAAGGTCAATGATAGGTGGGGAGGTCTCTCGATGAACATGACTACCTCCAGGTGTCGTCTCTCCTCTCCACTGGAATTGTAAAACCTCAGAGTCAACGCTATGGCCAGGGTCAGCCTCGTCAGGGGATAGAAAGAGGATAGCTTGTTCTTCCATCTGTTCTTTCCGACCTGAAGATTTGATCCATGTCCTGATATACTTCAAGCGGCAGAACAAGGTCCCCTCTTGCCGCTGGTCATCTTCTGTCGCAAAATGATCTTCAGGGACTGACGCAGAGTAAGGACGGTTTGTAAAGCGGATGATTCTCAGACCCTTAACTTCATGTATGTCCACCTCGTCCATAGAAGTAGCAGTCTGGCCCGCTGGAAGATTTATAATCCAACAAAGCTCATTGATGTGCTCAGGCAGAAGGCCATCCATCCCCTCTTGGCGCTGTAGGCGTCGTCCTCTTAGCAATATCCCTCCTCTTTCTACTCGCACAACCTCTAGGATTCGTAGAAAAGTGCCATCGTGAAGCTCCACCGATTTCCCAGCCTTGTAGGTTCTGCCGTTAGAGACGTATTCAGGGATCACTTCCTTGGCTGCGTGCAGAGATTGAGTGACTCGAGGTGTAATACCAGCGGTGATATTAGAGAGAAACTGCCCCAGCTGCTCATCGTCCATAAAATCGTTCTCATTGAACCGTGAAGCATAGTCCTCCTCGTCACCTGATAGAGTGGCGCTCGAGTCACTTTCGTCCAAAATGATGGGAGAGGGCTGGCGAATCCGCGAAGCTTGGTTAACCTCATGGCGCTCTCGATGTAGCCTGTTTCTGGACCTTGGAGATATGGTAGTGAGCGGGATGGGTTTTTGGCCGGGTAATAGGCGGGTCATTGTCAAGGTGGCCAAAAGGCTCAGGTCTCAAGAGAATGATGATGAAAAGACAGGGGAGATATGATCTGGGTACAAGATGCGTGACTGTAAATATCGAGAAAGAGAAGAGCAAGAGATCTCAAATATAACAGATAAGATGAGAGAAGATGATCATAAACATTAAACATGCTGTAGAAAAGAATAGAAGAAGATCAGACTAATATAATTAAAAGATGAAAAGAGTTTATGTAGAAAGTGAATATCATAACTGAGAAAGTGAACATATAAGAGAGAAATCAGTGTTGTACTATGCTGCAGTGTTGTTATCACAACTCAATTGATCTCAAAATAAAGTCAGACTGATAGATCATCATAGTTTAATACAGTGAGAACAAAGATCTTGACAGTAGCAAACTATAGCCTAGATATTCACTGTCTGATCATTCGCTTGATGTCTATCTGTCTGCCTAGATAGACACAGAGAGAGAAAATCAGTGAGATGCATCTGTGACATCTTTTCTTTCTTAGAAAAGACGCCAGATACTTAGAACTTTAAAATGATAGCTTAGCAACAAGCAAGGCAAAAAGAAGAGACATCCTTTCAGCAGTCAAAAGAATGAAGTAGAGATCGAGGGTTACTAGAGCTAACAAAGAGCAGAGCTGGATATGTGGTCCTTAGGGAAGATGTTTGCTCTGGCGACGCCTTGAAGGCATTTCAGAGACATTCTTGAGAGTGTCTCCTCTAGGAGATCTTTGAGAAGGCTAGCATAGCCCTTATTGCCGATATCCAGGCCATAACGTATACTTGTCCTAATTAATTGTTCGAGATGATATAAAAAGGGGCAGCGGCCATAGGGCTGATGACATAAGCCAGCCGGCCTCGGAGGGAAACACAGAATAAACACAACACTCAACACCAGCAGGAATAATTCATACAAAAACACATATATCTGGGGGGGAACCGTGAAGAGAAGAGACCCCGCTGCTGTCTCCATCCAGGCGCGGTCAAAACGTCAGAGTGCTGCTGGCAATGATTGCATCGTGCATACCGAGATGCTTGGCCGGGGTCTAGCTGGCGGTTAAAAGAAAAAAGAAAAAAGAAAAAAGAAAAAACTAAACTCAAGCGGCGAGCCATGGAACTGATGGAATAATCAACAGTGGGGGAGAAAGAAGAAGTCAAAAAAACTGTGCGTGTGTGTGTGTGTGGGCGGAAAATACTAGCATTTCCTCCGCCAAAAAAAAAAAGACTCATCTTCCACCTCTTCGCTCTCTTTTCTCTCTTCTTTTCTCTTCGCTTCAATAGTAATCATGTCGGCCACTGCCCTTCCCCTCGCAGCCTGTTGCCCCTCTCCATCTTTATCTTCTTCTTCTTCTTCTTCTTCTTCTTCTCCTTCGCTATGCTATCATAGCCATTCCTCTGTCTCCGCCTCACCCCACGATCCAAGAACCTGGGACAACCCGCCATGAACGGCCGGATCTCGGTTTAATATAAAAATATCATCTTGATTCAACTTATTTTCTTCTTCCCCGCTATACCCTATCCCCTCCATCTTATCGATTTTATTAGTCGATTATTTGTATGGTATTTATCAACTACTGTGAAAAGAGGTATGTACGCAAGCATTTCTTTGCGTTTATGATCGCCATTTTTCTGGTGTGCGGGTGACATGTATGCACTCGACCTTGACATCCCCCCAAAGCACACCATCTTAATCCCTACCAATGATGAACAAAGTTGGAAATACATGGATGTTAGACTACCTAATTTCATTGCGGAGAATTCCAATTATTCCTGATCTCTATTAATTGATTGTTCCCCCGACATGTCCCAATTCCTTTCAACATGGAGGATGATTGCTCACAAATTCACGCAACATCTAGTTGATATAATTCACATCCAAGATGTGCGGTATTCTCGCCCTTATCCTCGCGGACCCCACGGGCAGTGCGGGCATTGATCTACATGAGGCCCTATACCTCCTTCAACACCGTGGCCAAGATGCCTGTGGTATCTCAACATGTGCTTCTGCCGGACGCATATTCCAGTGCAAGGGGAATGGCATGGCTGCAAAGGTCTTCCACGACGGTGCTAGAGTCGCAGACCTACCTGGGTTCATGGGCATTGGCCACTTGAGATATCCCACCGCCGGGAGCAGTGCAAATGCCGAAGCCCAGCCGTTCTACGTCAACAGCCCCTACGGCATTACATTGGCCCACAACGGCAACCTCATCAATGCCGGTGACCTCAAGAGCTTTCTCGACTACGATGCCCACCGTCACATCAACACGGATAGTGACAGCGAGCTGATGCTCAATGTCTTTGCCAATGAACTCAACGAGACGAAAAAGGCCCGAGTTAATCACCAAGACGTTTTCACAAGCTTAAGCCGCATGTACGAGCGCTGCCAGGGTGGGTGGGCTTGTACTGCCATGATTGCCGGATTCGGCGTGCTAGGCTTCCGTGACGCCTATGGCATTCGTCCTCTGGTTCTTGGCTCCCGCCCTTCTTCGACCGGAGAGGGTATGGATTACATGATGGCCTCGGAATCAGTAGCCCTTGACCAGCTTGGTTTCTCTGATATCCGGGACATCCAGCCCGGAGAGGCCGTCATCATCCAGAAAGGCAGCAAGCCAGTCTTCCGCCAAGTCCACCCGAAGCTGGACTATACCCCAGACATCTTCGAGTACGTCTACTTCGCCCGTCCAGACTCCGTCATCGACGGCATAAGCGTCTACCGAAGCAGACAGAGCATGGGCGACAAGCTCGCCCAGACGATACACAGGACCCTGGGACAAAAGGCCATCGACGAAATCGACGTGGTCATCCCCATCCCCGAAACGTCAAACACATCCGCAGCCAGCGTTGCGCGCTACCTCGACAAACCTTACTGCCAGGGTTTTGTCAAGAACCGCTACGTCTTCCGCACATTCATCATGCCTGAGCAAAAGGCGCGGCAAAAGGGCGTCCGGCGAAAGCTGAACGCCATGAAGGCCGAGTTCAAGGACAGAAACGTCCTGCTCGTTGACGACAGTATCGTGCGTGGTACCACGAGTCGTGAAATCGTCACCATGGCCCGCGAAGCGGGCGCAAAGACCGTGCATTTTGCCAGCTGCGCACCTCCAATCACGTAAGCCATCATCCCTATTAACCTCCCCCGGCTCCCCTCTTTTCATCCATCTATTCTTCCCCATACTTACCAATTGAAACCACAGCCACGCCCACATCTACGGCATCGATCTCGCCTCCCCCAGCGAACTAGTCGCGCACAACCGTACCCCCGCCAGCATAGCCGCGCACATCGGCGCCGATACAGTCATCTACCAAACCCTCGACGACCTCAAAGAAGCCTGCGCCTCCAGCTCGCAAAACGACCCGGACCTGCCGCACAATTTTGAAGTCGGCGTCTTCTGCGGCTCGTACATTACACCCGTGCCGCAGGGGTACTTTGAGCACCTGGAGAAAGTTAGGGGTGAGGGCAGGAAGATGAAGGTGGTTGAGAGCGCGAAGAAGGCAGTTATGCATGGCGTGGCTAGCTCGACGGATATTCAGGTTGCGGCGAATGGGGCTCGGTTGGATGGGGAGGGGAAGGTTGTCCCGGCGCCTGTGGGGGTGGGGAAGGAGGCGGGTGGTGGGAAGGGGGAGGGGGTTGCGGGCGTTGTTGGTGCAGTGAATAGTGCTGTTGATGGAGATGCCGTTACTAGTGTCGCTAGTGTTCCTAATGGGAAGGCTGCGGAGGGTTCAGCACAGCCGGTAGAGGAGAATGCGCCGCAGGTTAAGGAGCGGATGGACATTGCCTTGCACAATTTTGGAGATTATTCATAGCGAAAGCGAAAGGGTGAGAGTTTGTGTGTTGAAGTTGAGGTTAATCATTTGCATTTTCTTTTGCATGGTAGCTTGTGTGTGCTTTTTTTGCTTTTTTGGCATATAAACTTGCGTAAATGCAGGAGTGTCTGCTTACTTTCTTGACTTTTACTTTTGATGGCTGAGGTGGTTTGATGATATCTTGATATTTATTTACCTTATCCTTAACAGCATAAATATTATACGGCCCCATTTCTACCCGCGATATACCTTGCAATTTGTCACCGGTTAATCACCCCTTAAACGAGAATTTGATTATGCAGACTTGCCTTGCTTATCTATTATCCCCTTCTGTCCTCCCAATATTTCCACTCTAAATGTCGTAAGTAAGGGGGTTGACCGGGGCATACTTACAGGTGCCGTGATTTTTCAACTCTACCTAGGCACCTACCTAGGTACATTTACATGTACCCCTTTTCATCTACTCAACTAAACCATCATTCAATACAAACCTCACATGGGAAGCTCCTTTTTTTTAAAGGGCTGGTAGGGATAATGGGGAAAACTACGGTTCCATC
This sequence comes from Helicocarpus griseus UAMH5409, assembly GCA_002573585.1. Taxonomy (NCBI): domain Eukaryota; kingdom Fungi; phylum Ascomycota; class Eurotiomycetes; order Onygenales; family Ajellomycetaceae; genus Helicocarpus; species Helicocarpus griseus. The sequence continues at coordinate 118,368 of PDNB01000068.1, read as the reverse complement.
CCCAACCTTAATTTCATCCTCAACAACACACACCCCCTTCGCTGAGTCCCGGTGTTTACAACTCCCATCTACTTTTTCAGTTTCAAACGGAAAATAATAAAAACCTAGATACCTCAACACAAAAGCTAATAAGTGTTACACACGGCGATCATCTCAGGAACCACACCAATTTCTTAACTGTAGATTGAGGAGAGTTACTGTTGTTTGTATGAACGAGAGTGCCTGGGCAACCTGCTAGCAGTAGGCAAGATACAGCAGCAAATCGAACCCCTCCTTTCCGCCACTCAAAAGAAGAGAAAGGTAGATTTGGCGAATTGGCTTTCTTTTTCTTGCGCTGTAAAACGCTTCTGTATGAGAAGAGGCTGTCTGTCATCTGTCACCAACTACTTCTTCTCTATGCCAGACAGAGTGCTTGCTCTCTTTTTCTTTGACAACAAAGCTGTGGTGTTTGTCTGTTAACAACATAAAAAACAACATTCAATTTGAACAATTCACCACGCGCTTTTCTAATTTACAGCTTTGTCTTGCTTGCTTTGCTTTTACTTTCTGTTTATTCATTCAAAGGGGACTCTGCAAGATCCTGCTGTAGTAAAAGCAGAACTTCCTCTGTTGAAAGACAAGGAAGGCACACACACCTACTCTACTCTACCTGAATACTCTTCCCTGCAACACGCAACATGAAGAACTAATGGATACCTTTTACCTATCCTGCATTTCTTTCAAACTTTTCATGCATATTATTTCAACAGAGGAACAGCCCTCCCTCCGCGGTACATAAACAAAGAGACATATACAACCCCTCCTTCCGACCCCAGAACAACAATGGCAAAACAAAAAGGAAAACAAAAGTCCAAGGAAAAGTCCAAACAAGCCACGCTAACGATAAAGCAAGTCAAGCGGGGCCTAGAGAAAGTTGCCGTGGCTTTGGAGGCGAAACAGAAATTGGGACTGTTGAGTGAGTCGGACTCTTCCTCGACATCAGATTCTTCGGAGTTATCATCATCATCGTCATCATCGGATGGTGAGACGGGCGGTGCTGCTGCTGTGAAGAAGAAGGATAAGAAAAGGGGGACGCTGGTGGAGAAAAGAAGAAGAGTTGGAAAGGGAGGCAGGGCTGCTGTTCCCGTTGCTATGAAGAAGCCCAGAATGACGAAGACGGGTTTGAAACGTCCCAAAGCTGCGGCGGAAGTGAAAACGAAGACCGAACCGGGCAGCCATCTAAAAAGACCCTGCCACCTAACTCCCGGCGTAACTCCGTACCCGGACTGGGCCGCTCCGACTCCTAAGCAATGCGAAGAAGTCAATGCGCTCCTTTCTTCCGTCCATGGCAAAGTGGAAATTCCAGAACTGATACCAGAGCCTTCCTTGACTGTTTCCGGCTGTGGAGAGGTCCCTTCTGTCCTTGACGCGCTGCTGCGCACGTTGCTCTCTGGTGCTACGACGTCGACGAAAGCTGGGTTAGCATTGCAGGGGCTTGTTGGCAAATTTGGTGTGCTGCAGGAAGGGGTTGGGAAGGGGAGCGTGGACTGGGATAAGGTGCGGAGGGCGCCGATGGAGGAGGTCTATGAGGCGATCAAGGTGGGAGGGTTGGCAAAGACAAAGAGTCAGCATATAAAGAAGATTTTGGACATGGTGTATGAGGAAGGGTTAAAGAGAAGAAAGGAGTTGATGGCAGCGGAAAAGGGGGGTGAAAAAGATGCATTTCGGGATTTGGAGGGGGAACGCGATACAAGTGTGGACGGTGGAGGAATGGTCAAGTTCGATACTACCGGCCAGACTATCCTCTCACTTGAATATATCCGCGCCCTCCCAAAGGACGAAGCGATGATCGAATTGACAAAGTTCCCTGGCGTTGGCGTCAAGACGGGTGCCTGTGTGGCGTTGTTTTGTCTTCAACTGGCTTGCTTTGCGGTTGATACGCATGTTTTTAGGCTGTGTAGGTGGCTGGGATGGCTTCCGCGACAGGAAGAAGAAAAAGACGAGCTAGAATATGATGACGGTGAAGCTGTTAAAAAAAGGGGGGAAGATTCCAAGAGCAGCGGTAAAAAGCAGGGAAAGAAACCGACGCCCTATGTCGATGAAAAACAGGCCTATAGGCACCTCGAGGTCAGGGTTCCGGACCATTTAAAGTATTCGCTGCATCAGTTGTTTATTATGCATGGGAAGGATTGCAGAAAGTGTAAGGCTAGTACGATGGATGGAGGCGTGGAGGATGCGGGGGATTTGGAGGAAACAGGGGCGTGTGTTATTGAGCATCTTGTGAGGAGGACCGGAGGGAAAAAGAGAAGTAGACACGGGAATGTCAAGGGGAAAGGGAAGGGGAAGGAGAAGATAAAAGGCGTGATGAATTGAAGGTGATGAGAAAGATAGAGGGGCTTTGGAAGTGGGGGATGGCATATGGTGAGATGGAAGAACTCCGGCTTTGTTTGATATGATTCGACCTGTGACTTGCTGGCTGCTGGCTGCTGAGAGGGGGAAGCAGTTCCATTTTCAAGTTTGTGGCTAGCTCTTGTTATTGTTATGGACGAGATAGGTGCTCTTCGTAAAGTAGTCTGCTGTTGGTACGTACTTTCTGTGAGTTCAGGGGTTTTTGCGCTGGTCTACCCAGGCGTTGTTGTAGTCTGTTTCTCTGCTATGGATTTCGTCTTTTACCTCCCAAAGCTCCCTTCTACACAATTAATAATAACTTGAGATTATACCCACTACAAGCAACGTCCATGGCAGGTTCATTTGTAATTAGTCCTGCGAGAAGCGGGAGAATTAAAGAACGTCGGAGCGGAAACGATGCCAAGACTTGATAGAGAGGATCCCGCCCACGCTAAGCCGTGTCTGGTAACGCCAAACTTTAAATTTAATCCCCTTAGCTTCCCTTTAAGGGACCGACTCTCCAACAATCCAGCTCCGTTCCTGCGACCATTGCGGCCTATCGAAATCTCGGGGTGGGAAATGGATACTATTTGGTCTCTGGTTGACAAATATGGCGACTGTATGCCTAGCCAATTGCTCACTGCAGTAATCGGCGCTGTTCTCGTCGCGTGGACGCTCAAGCAGCTTGTCTTTGGTCGTGAGGCGGGCCCTGTCGCCTATCAAGTGCCAATTCCACCTGAGTTATCGGATAAATGGTGTGGAAAGACGTGGGGTGATGTTGGCACAAAGGATAGGGAAATCTTGGAGGGACAGGCGAATGGGGTGAGTCTTGTTTGCCTTATGATGCGGGGAGAGTTCAATATGCGCGTCTCCGCTGTGGGATACCGGGTTTGCTAACGGCTTCGATTGGGTGTTAGATATTCAACGAGGAGAAGATTCTGAGTTATTGCCCGGCGGATGGACGGCTGCTGGGAGACGTAGCTCGTGGAATCAAACCGGCAACACCTCAGGATATTGACCTTGCGGTCAAACGGGCGGAGGATGCGCAGTTGAAGTGGCAGCATACGAGTTTTGCGGAGAGAAGGAGGGTTCTCAGGACGCTGTTGAAGTGCGCATATATCTTGCCCTGAAAAAACCTGTACGATATTTTTTTGGCAGCTGACAAACGAAACTCTTTTAGGTATCTTCTGGAACATCAGGATGATATCGTCGCCGCGTGTTGTTTAGATTCAGGAAAGACAAAGGTCGATGCCACGTTCGGCGAAATCTTGGTTACTGCTGAAAAACTGAAGTGGACAATTGACCACGGCGAGAAATCCCTTGCGACTGACACCCGACCTACGAATCTGCTTATGATGTACAAGAAGAATACCGTCCGTTATGAGCCTCTTGGAGTCATCCTGGCTTGTATTGCGTGGAACTACCCGTTCCACAATCTGATATCTCCCGTCATCAGTGCCATATTTGCGGGGAACTCAATAATCGTCAAGCCATCCGAGTATACAGCGTGGAGCTCGATCTACTTCTGCGACATCATACGGGGTGCGCTAGCTAGCTGCGGACATCCAGAAGATCTAGTCCAGACTGTTGTTTGCCTTCCCAAAGAAGCTGATAGCCTGACATCTCGTCCGGGTTTTGGCCATATCATTTTCATTGGCTCCCGGCCTGTTGCCCACCATGTCTGCAAATCGGCTGCCAAATCTCTCACGCCCGTAACTGTGGAACTTGGCGGGAAGGATCCCGCCGTTATTCTTGATGATCCGTCAACTGTCAAGGATATTCCTAGTATAACTTCAATTCTTATGCGGGGTGTCTGCCAGTCTGCCGGCCAGAACTGCGTTGGGATAGAACGGATCATTGCTCTTCCGGGAACCTACGATAGAATCATCCAAGAAGTCACACCCAGAATCAAAGCTCTCCGTCTGGGATCAGTATTGGCCGAGTCCAGAGATACTGATAACCTCACGACGCCTGACATGGGAGCGTCGATCTCCCAAAGGTCATTTGATGAGTTAGAAGCCCTAATTTCTGAAGCCGTGAAGCAAGGCGCGCATCTCCTCCATGGGGGTAAACGCTATAACCACCCCAGATACTCCCATGCACATTACTTCATGCCCACCCTCCTAACCAATGTGGATACATCAATGCGAATCGCAAACACGGAAACCTTCGCACCCATCTTCCTCCTCATGAAAGCCACGGACGTATCCGACGCCATCAGAATCGCAAACTCGACTCAGTATGCGCTAGGTGCGAGTGTCTTTGGACATAACCGACGCGACGTTGAAAGATGCGTTTCCCAAATCAAGGCAGGCATGGTCTCTGTGAATGACTTTGGAATCTATTATGCCGTCGGACTTCCCTTTGGCGGAGTGAAGGGTAGTGGATATGGCCGATTTGGCGGAGCTGAAGGGCTGAAGAATTTGTGCAATATGAAGGCGGTGAGTGTGGATAAGTTTCCGCTCATTCAGACGCAGATACCGCCAACTGTGGATTACCCGATTCAGAAGGGGAATGGGCCGAAGAAAGATGGACGGGGTGCTTTTGATATGTGCAAGGGGATTGTGGAGACGGGGTATCAACCGTCTCTTGTTGGGAAGGTGAAGGGGGTGTCGAAGATTTTGAGGAACTTATGATTACTTTCCGAAAGAGGGATGATGTATGCTGGGTTGACCTTGGGACATTTGGTATACTGACAATGGTACCATGACTCTCTCAAATCGCACTTTTAATACTTGCAAAGAACTAATTTATATAAACTTCCATTTTAGATGCTGTGGTGTAATGGATATCAAAAGACAGAACAGTAATACATATGCGACTAGGGGTAATCATGCAATTGGAAAAAAAAGGCCATCCTATCCCAACCAACCAGAAAATTATTAATAAAGGCAACGAATCGTAACTCATAAACCCATACAGAAGCCGTCACAAATCATAACAAACAGCACGAAAGGAATTTAAATCCTCCACACACCCCCTCAAAGGAAACAAGAGAACTCAATTCCTTATACTCTCGTCCGTCTCAGCCCGTGCCGCCGCGTAGTCCTGGGCGTAGTGGTGGTGCTCGTGCCTACGCCTCTACGTCTCGAGAAGCCGCCACAGGTTAGACAGGAGATTATGGCGTCGAAGATGGAGACGATGCCACTGATGATGGCTTGGAGGATGCCGCCAATGCCGTTGACGATGGCCATTAGGCAGCCGCCTAGAGAGCGGAGGGCACCTTGGATCTATGGGATGTATGTTAGGGGGGGTTGGTTGGATGGGGATGGGATAAGGGGTAGGTTTGGCTTACGCAGGAGACGACGGCGCCCATTTTTGAGGTGTGCTTATGGTAGGTTCCGTTTGGTCGGTTTGTAGGAGATGTCGTATACTCCTTTTTAAGGTGTAGTTGAAAGGTATAGGATAGTCCTGTGTTTCTATTTGTTCAAGATATATAGAGATCGGCTTGAAAGGTAGGTAAATCAGATAGATTTAGATATAGATATTGTTTGTATTAGAGAATGAAGTGAAGTAATCGAGCTGCAGGCGGAATTCTTCCAATATATATAGCCAGGTATATGTGTACAAATTAACAAAGGAATTATCTAGAAATCAAGCTCCAGAAGGTTATCTACGGTAATGATGTCTTTTCTCCTCGTTTTCTGGGCAAACCCCTGGGCGCAATGAAGTCAGACGCCTACTGTAGCCACCGTCATTCGCCCTTCGACATGGGTAAGATCGCTAGCTGTACCATAATTTCTAGACAATTTCTAGGGGCGGGTTCCAGGATTTTGACAAGATGCAAGACATTGTTGACGTGCCCATGGACGTAAATGCTTTTCCTAAAGGGGAAAAACAGGAGATTTTGCAGTCATGTAATGATGACATCATATATTGTTGTTTTAGGATTAGCGTTAGGGCTGTACAAGACTGGGAGAAAGCAGCAATCCGGTCTATGCCAAAAGGAGAGATATAAGCGAGAGCGGTGTACCTCGGCATTATCCGGCAAGGGCTTCTTTTTCTGTCTCCTTCAGGATATCTTCGAGTTCTTCTTCCTGCCGTTGGCAATGGAGGCGCCACAAGAACAGAGCGGCGAGGGCTGGGGATGAAGAAATGTGCTTTGCACATCTGTCAAAGCGATTGATCTGCTCCATGCCAATGCTCACAGCGCAATTAAACATACCCCTGACTGGGTCAAAATGACGGATTCTGGTCTCACTCCAATCAGGGTCAGGGGTAAGAGATATAAAACTCCCCGCGCAGCCAACAAAACCGTTGTACAAAAAGGTCAGGCTAAAACGAATAAGAAGACTGCCGCCGGACTTCCCTCAAATAAGAAGAGGAAGCTTCAGGATAAATGCCGTTTAGGCGATTCCAAGAGAGTCAAGCCGGCAGGCAGGAAGATCTCCCCCCTTGAATCCCTCCCAGCCGAATTGATTGAGAAGATTTTCCTTCATTCATTAGAGCTTAATTTTGCTCGGTCGTCGCCACATTTTGGGGCTATATTATCTAGAAAGCGCGTTTTGAAGATCTTGACTTTTCTTGCGTTCTTCTACGATCCACGACCGGACGACAACGGTGCCGCTTCATACATATCGAACATTCTCCGACATCTGGAGTACGTTCCTCTGGACTTGGATGCGCAAAAGTCACTTCAGAATGGTGTCATTAATTGTCGGTGGTTCAATTTACCCCTTCTCAAGGAGTGCAAAAGTGACATGTTCAAGGCAACGCTAGAGAAGTTCGTGTTTGGCCGTTCCTTTTGTGGAGTTGGGATGGTCCTGGAGCCTTCTGAGATGGAAAATCTGACTAAAACTCTGAACCGCGATCCGTCCGATTGGGAGATGCAGTTTCAAGGGACTGACCGCCACGACGTACCATGTACCTTGGGTATTTCCGCACAAAAAATGAATGTCGCGTCTGAGATATTTACGACACTTGGATTCTCTCCATTAGCCGTCTGGACAATCCCTGGCAGCTTTTTCATGCGGACGTTATGGACTGAGGAGGCGATGGACCTCTTACTTTACCTTCTCAACCATGCCCCCTACGATGTCGTGTACACGGGACCCAATTGCCTTCGGCCTAGGACGACTATCGACATCTCGCGAGATAGAGTTCAGGATTGTATCCATGATGCCATCGTGGGAGAGAACCCCAGCAACCTCTGGGACCTTCTTTCATGGGATGAAAAGGTCCAACGCATTGTTCACGGCCACGATCGGTGGGGAGTACCAAACGGCTACGGCATACGCGGCGAACATTTCATAACTGCTGTCCATCAAACAGAGGATGCAGGTCTCTTCCAAGTGCTGCTACGCGCGCATGCGGAGTCAATGCCATATGATGATCCGGAAATCACAGCCTGGGCCATGAGGCAGCGGGACCGTGAGTTTGGAGACTGGCTACTCAGCTATATGATTGAAGTGCCAGCGCGCAGACGAGACCACAATCCCCTGTTTAGAGGTGGTTTCGCGGCAGATGGCCACCCTGATGACCCTTCCTGCAACACCTGGTGGGACAGGTTCGAACAATACCTCATAGACAGAGGGACATGGAATGGCAGGCGCCTTGAATGGGAATAATTATGACTTTATATTTTTATCGTCTTTCTGTTCCATCACGTTTTAATATCTGACATGCATTACTGCAGCTCAATTCCCATCCTCAGCCGCGGTGGCGCGTTTAAACACAGCAGAGCATTTCCACATGCAGGTCCTGCATCTGCAGCGACACAGACACTATGTTGTTTGCCTTCTTATGGGTCCATACACGTGGCTCCTCATACTCCTTGCGCGTTTGAGACACAGCGCTATTGTGAACTCCGAAGTCAAACCTTTTTCGTTGCCTCTATTAAAGATACCTCTTTATATCTACATGGACATAATTTTTTATAGCGTCATATGTATATATCAAAAGCAGTGAAAATAACCAAGTTTAATTGGACTCCTTCCCTTTCCAAACCTGTTTCATTTACAACCATCCTGATCCCAGCTGCAGAATAGCCACATGTCCCGCACTTCCTATGCGCGCCTATAGAAATCGACAAAAAAAATTACCCAAGATAAGATCCGCGCAGCTTCAACACAGACGTAGCACAGCTTTGCACGAGCTCCCACAAACAATTGCAAATAAAAACGCATTCATTCTGCTCGTACACCCAGGCTATCGGATCCGCATCCCACCCCGTAAACAAACCCCTCAAATCAACGAGTCATAAAAACAATACCCAGCCAGCCTATATAGAAAGGGGACAAAACACTTACATTCCTCGCACCATCATACATACCAATTGGGAGATTCGCGAGACATCAGTCATACCAAACACAAGCCGTATACAGTCGGCAGTATCTTTCGACGTCGAGTGTCATAAAATAAATTTTCAAAATATTGTGTCTCGTAGGCGCAACAATTTATCTATTTATTTATTTTTTGAATATTTTCAGGCGGCTCCCTGGTTGCTACCATCCTTGGTTCCGGCATGCTACAAAAAAGCAAAGCAACGATCGCGCACGGTAAAGAATTATTCGGCGAGGTTATTACAACCGATAGGTTTACTTTCTGATGAAATACATGCACCCAATCTTCTTCCCCTTTTGCAATTAAAAAAAAGGCTGCCAGCGTTCACGCGAATCTTTTTTGATATCACAGAGATGGCAGCCACCTAGCTAACTACAAGATGGAAATAAGAATGAGAACCGCAAGAACCAACAAACCCCGCCCCAGGAAAAAAAAAAAAAAAAAAAAAAAAAAAAA
>PDNB01000068.1:0-108835 GCA_002573585.1 Helicocarpus griseus UAMH5409 | reverse complement strand
CCCCCCCCCAAAAAAAAAAAAAAAAAAAAAAAAAAAAAAAAAAAGGAAATTCAAAAAAGCACCTTCCATTTTTTATTCTGCTCGGAAAATGAGAAACGGGCTAAGATAGAAAGAAGAAGAAGAAAAAAGGAATCGTAATCATCGTCATAATAGATAATAAAAGTAAAAGAAGAACCACGGCTAAAGAATTATTACCTCCCAAACATCTCCCTCTGTCTCGAATGATGCTCATACCGCGCCATAAGCGCCCTTATACTCGGATCGTTAGACGGCACCTCCGCCTTCCGGTCCGTAAACAAGATGTTCAAAAACGGATCATCATCCGTTGAATCCGCATGCCGCGCCGCAACCCGATAATGCGTCTGCCGCACCGGCCACAGAAGCGGATACCCATAGATCTTGACGCGAATATGCATGCCCACCAGGTGCTTGAAGGTTTCCAGGTCACGGTCGACGATGACCTGGCGCAGCACGGCCTTGGAGCGGTCGTGGCGGTGGTCGTCGTCGATATAAGCTTCTGTAGACAGCAAGGTGAGGAATTCGAGCTTTTCGGGGGTCCAGGGGGGACAGAGGAGGCGGTCGGGCATGCGGCAGGGTTCTCGGAAGGCGCAGGAGGGGAGGCGGAAGACGTCGGTTTCTTGGAAGATGGGGCTGCGTTCGCGGATCTGGACGGAGCCGAAGTTGAACCAGATGGCGATTTTGCGGACGTCGCTGTGACTGCTGTGGGCAGTAGTAGTGGTAGTGTTGATGGTGCTGATGCTGGCATTGACGTTTCCATTGGCATTGGCGCCGGGATTAGAGGCGGGGGTGGTAGAAGTGGTGGTGTTGGCTCTTTTAGGTGGCTGCGGTGGAGGGGGTTCCCGGGCTTCGACGGTGAGGTCGCCGCTTCCCCGGCTTCCAGCGACTCGGGCATTGAAGCGGTCCATGGACTGCCAATGTGGTTCGAGGTTTTCTAACTGTCGACGCCCGGCGGGAGAGATGATAAGCCGGCTGCATTTTTGGCGGAGAACGTGCTCTACATGTTCCCGTTGGCACTTGCGCATTAGGGGTAAGCTGCACCAACGGCATTTGAGGATTTCTGTTTGCAGAACTGCTCGTTCCGAGGCAGTTAGAGAGAAGTAGTCAAAGGGTAGGTAGAGTTTCGTGAAGAAACCTGTCCGGGCGGATTCATTGTTGCTGCTGAAGGCCAGGCGGATGAGCCAAGTGAAGATAGCTTCGTTGGACAGGGCGAGGGCGATTGGGAGGGATGCTCGGGGGAGATTGACTTCTAGGCATTCGAAGAAGATTTTTTGAATCAATTCGATGGGTAACCGTTCCAGAGGCGTTCTTCGCAAGGAGCAATGCCATTGCTGATGCTGTCGGGGGCTGGCAGCATTGGACCCGGTCCTTGCTGGCTCCATTGACGTATCCATCAGAGGGGGGTTTCCGTTTATGTAGTCAGGGATTATGAAGGTTTTGTCAGGATGAGACAATCATGCAGCCTCCCTCCGAGTTGACTGTGGAATCCGGATTGTCTTGAGACATCCACAGCGTATATCCGTGATGAATGAATTATATTCACTTGTACCAGTCGCGGCTGTGAGGAAATAGCAGGAGAGGAACATATATGCAAATACCCCCAATGCAACCTTTTCCAGCATTCAAACCAACGTGTCCGGGCAAAAAGGGTGCCAATAGAAAGCTATAGAGTATCGACTGATTGCCTGCCTCCACGCATTAACTTTGACTATTTAAGACCCGACAGGGAAAAGAGCTGAGAAGGAGTAGCACGAGAAATCAATATTGAACGCCTTGGAAATATTTGCTTTTGTGATGCGGGGTCACGGAATTTCGTCTACTCCGTATACAGTATCCAGAGTGCGTGAAAAAAAGGGATTGGATCTCCATGGACAAGAGGGAAGGAATCCTGGCCCGTTCGTTTTTTTGTTATGGCGTATTGAGGAACCCCGAGGCCTGCAACCCGGTTTGGTTTGCCTTTTCCCGTCTCAATAGGATTAGGAGGGGGAAATGGCGTCTTGTGCGAATAAGAGCAGGAATTAGACAATAATTTGTATATCCGTGCAGACACGTTGCAGGTCGCAGTAGTGACAGTGACCGGAGCAAAGTAGCTGCTTTCAAGGTTAACCTTTTTCGACAACAACAATACCCACAAGCACTCATTCCCTCTTGCAGACCGAAATCGCAACGCGAAGCGTGAGAGCTAGTTATGTAGGCTGATTAGCACTTATCAGATACCTACCTACCCTCGGGAGGAACTTTCTGCTGTACTGCACGAACGGGGATGACTTTTGCCTATCAATCAATCAACGTCTTCCAAACGTCCACCAAGCGACCCTGAATCCCTCTGAACCCAAGCGAAGGGCGCCACAGTGTTGAAAAATGGGGAAAAAGCAAAGAAAGCGGGAACGGCGGGACACGAATAGGGACGCAATGCGCGGTGGGGATCGCTGTGCGTTATCCAATATCCTGGAATTTCTGGGCTTGGTGTGGTGGTGAGAGGGGGTGTTCGCCCGGATGAGGGGGGTAAAAGCGCGATTAGGCGAACTAGAAAAGGTTCACAGTTGCAAGAATATGGAGAAGCTCAAGAATCCCCGGTATTTCTTTCTTGTGCTTCCCTTCGCCTTGATTTCCATGGATTCATGGGTTAAAGAACGGACGATAGTTTCCAAGGGTCCAGGGGACAAGCAGTTGAATTTGAGTTTAGCTGAACAGCCACAAAGGCCGCTGGACGAAGTCCGTAAATAATATAATAAATAAATAAACCCGGAATGCCGTGTTTATATGGCCGGATACTTAGCTGAAGAGTGAAATAATGAACAGGAGTATCTTATTATTAGGCCGTTGCCCTTAGCGCTGCAGCTCTGGCTAAAACCATAGGCCCAGACAGACGGAACGCTGCAAAAGAGTCGGTGTATTTCCATTATATTGATATCATTTTAGCCGTCTATGGTCATTGGGCCATCAAGCCACGGCGGCGTGATATTCCTCCCCGTGGGCCGTAGAATAATAATAATACACGCACATCGGTTACCTGGGATTCGGATTCCCGCCCGCCCACACCCCCCCCCCCCCAAGATTTGCTGCTGGCACGATATAGCGGCCCTGACTGCTGGGACGCAGCCGTTTAGCATACTGCAAGGATGCTCACACCAACCGCCCGCCTGAACCTGACTGTCGGGACCGCCTGCACAGGTTTGACCGCTCTGCTGGGAATCGGGCTGCCGTTCGGGAACGAAAGGGGATGGATGGTGAGGCGAAATCTTCAGGAGCACAATGCATGCAGGCCGTATTGCAATTATAGATAGGCCCGAACGGTTTACTGAGTTTGATGGCTGCCAAAGTGTATTTTTGGTATGAACCAACGAGTCGACGACGGTGGCTTTTCGGCTTCTTTGTCTCCCTCTCTTTGTAAATAAAGTATTGCGGACTGTCTTTGGATACATACATGGATTTTCTGGAAATGATAATAATAAAAAGACTGGTTGCTGTCTGGGAGGGAGAGGAAGGCCATTTAATATTGCGACTGCTGCCCTTACTTGAAAAATATATTCGTTGTCTCCATGCCGTTTTCCCCTTTGTTCCCTTTATGAATCCTCCTTGAATCTGTTTAATCGATACGATGTTCCTACTTTACATGTTCGAATATAAACAACATACATGCCCGATCCTTACGGTATGTCTATGAGTCTCTAGACCGTGCCGGGTAGGGGGGGATCATACGCCAACCACAAACAACAACCTTTACCACGTCCAAACAGATAACTATTATTAACCTTATCAGCATGATGTGGACGAGGGGAAACAATTTACCAATTTCTCACGGATCGTCCAACTGCCAACCATGAATTCTTGGACTACTAAGCAAGCTCAAGCCCTGAACCTTGCACCTAAACATCTTTGGCACTTGCTACCATGAGTGCCAGCCGCTTCAATTTATACAGGTACCTACACAATAGCGAACCAGAATTGAGGGAAGACCCGGTTCCAGTTGAGTGCTGTCGGGATTCTTGGTCTTGAAATTCTAAAACTATGCTCAAAGTCTCCCATATCTCTTCTGGAAACACTTATTGTTTGGTCCAACCGCCGGTCACAACTCTGGGTTATGGGCTAGTTAGGGGGTTAGAATCAGAATTAGAGCAACAGATGATGATACTAAGTTTAGTTCAGTAGTTTGGGGCATGCGAAAATATCAATGAAAGCCGATACGTCCTAAGTCAGGGGAGAGAGAGGTGTGCGCAATTGCTGATTGATCTGGACATCCAGAACCTCATCATTGCCGCCCGATATCCCAGACTGTTGTTCCAAGTATGCTTGAGATAACTGCCGGCCCGAGTTTTTCTCACAGCTCCATGTATCTCTTCGCTTTGTCATGTGGAGGTAAATAGACGGGCACGAGCTAGAATACGGGTATATAGGCATGGGTATTTCGCCGAGCCTCAAATATGACAAAAGCCATACTCAATCACATTAAAGCAAAGTTCGTATGAAGAGGGAGCTTGATGACAAGCTGGGTGTGGGGTCTATTTTTCCTGAGTATCCCCGATCCGCGACCTTGCAACAGCCCAGTGTGGTCTTCAAGTATCCCTTGTCCATTTGGCACCCTCTTACGCGTGCATCGAGAACTTGAAAATATAATGAGGTGGGAGGCATAGTACAAAAAAAGAAACACTTCTAATTCAAGACATGAATTCTATACATCTCGTCTGGACACCAAGACTTGACCAATTCAAGCAAGGTTCCAGCAGAGCCACACACACACTCCCTTTGACCAGCTTTGATTATATTTGACATGTTATAGATACAGAACAAGCATCTCAGAGGGACAAAGGAAAAGAGAAACGACGGAATGGAAGGAAAAAACGACCTGGTTTACAGGAAGGAGAGGTCGCCGAATCGTTCCTGGTGGTGGTGAAGATCCGCATTAGTACACCAGGTTTCAATGGATGGGAAAAAACGCCATGTGACGTTTATGGCATCTTCCTGAATTTCTGAGATCAGATATAATACGAACCTTGTATCCTGGTGGCATCCATTTGCCCTTGGAGACCAATTGAGAGGTCTTCTCGACAATATCCGGCCGAGCCTCGCTGATCTCGTCCTACACAGAAAGAAACCCATTAGCAAAAAACTGCACATCCAAAACAACCTTCACCCCCCCTCCCCACAAACCAACCCCGCCACCAAAGGGTTCAAAACATACAACTGTGAGATCCTCAAACGGTCTCGCCGACTCAATGTTGGCCAGGGTCTTCTCAAGGCTCTGCAACTCAGCCTCAACCTTGCCCTTGGTCTCCTCCGCACCTTTCATAGCCTGCGCCTCAAACGCCTCAATGGCCTTGAGCTGTCTGTTGACATCGAACGTGACCGGCTTGAACGACTTGAAGTGCTGCTCGATCTCGTCGACGATGGCCTGGTTCTTCAGCACGCTGCGGTAGTGCGAGAAGTCGACCTCTTGCGGCTGCTCGGAGAGCACCTGCACCTTGCGGCGGGCGTCGTCATTGCGCTTCTTGAAGGCGGCGAGGGAGGTGGCGGTTTGGCCCCGGAGGCCGAGGGAGGTGGACACTTTGGCCCAGTCGAGCTTGAGCGCTGCGCTCCGCTGTTTGCGTTGGGTTGTGTGGTGTTAGCCTCTTTTTTTGCTTGCTTTTGATGATCGGTTGCTTTCGGATACACCGGGGTTCCGCGGAGGGGAGGAGAAATTGGTCGTTGAATTGATGAATCGGAGCTAAAGGGGGTGAATTGACTTACTGCTACAGCCATTGTGGTTCTGTGAGTGGAATTGGTTCTGGGATAGACCTGGGTTTACCTGTGTCGGGGCGGAAGTTGAGGGGATGAAGTTGTTTTGACGAGAACTGGCGAGAATGGTTGTGTCACGTGATACACATTGGCTGGGGCTTGGCATCAAAAACGAGGAAATGCCGGCTGGATGGAGAAGAGAGTAAACACGGGGAAATAAATAGAAGTATACGAATACAAATGTGTGCCATATTATGAGGTGGTTCTACTTCAGGTAAAACCTGATATATGATGGTTCAGTGTCCCGATCTTACGCCATAAGTAAACAGTCCCCTCACATGGACTGAGAAGAATGCTAGGAATGTGAGATGATTTCGCTCCTAAAACAGGGCCAGGGCTTTTGTTTTATATTTGGATTTCCTTTTTAAAATCCGTCGTAAATCACTCAAAAAAAGATAAAGACAGGCAAACATTTACACATGCTGAGATCATACGCTCAGAGCCATGATAGAGTTGACAATGTCGTTATCGTTCTCCTTGAGAGCCTTGACTGCCTTCTTCCGCGACACAGATGCCTGAGCCATGACCAGCTCGATATCCTTGGCCTCCAGTCCGGAATCGTCAACCTCCTCTCCATCATCTTCCTCTTCCTCCTTCTTGGGGGCCTCGGGGGCCTTGCCCTTGCCGAGAATCTCTTCGGCGGTGTGGTCGTGGCCGGCGTGCTCGTTGTTGCCAGCGGCCTCGGCGGCAGCGAGCTGCTGAGCAGCAGAGGCTTGAGCCTGGGAGTTCAGGTCCTCGATCTTGGCTTCACCGAAGATGCTGGTGGACGGGGTTAGCGGGATTGTGATGACGCGAAAAAGTGTGGGGTTGGAACTTACATCCAGGTGTTGCTGGAGGGGGAGCGGTAGACATCTGGCTGGTTGATGACGAAGAGGATCTGGAAGAGATAATAATTAGCATGCAAATCGAGAATTTAAAGCAGTTATTCCACGCCGCTGTTGAGGAACAATTCCTTCCCCCCCGCACAAACAATGCGCTCGTATTCATTGCCCTTTCCCTCACAATCAAAACATGCGAGAGATCATATCCTTACGTTCTTTGGTCGGCGGAGAGTGACACGGGTGATGCCAGGGACATGCTTCAAGCCCAGCTTGCCAATTGCCTTCCGGGCCTTCTTCTCGTTGCGGGAGTGGACGGTGACAGCGGCGCCACCGGGGATGGTGGGCTCTTCGGCACCCTCAGCCTCGGACTCGGAGCTCTCGCCAGCGTCCTCGACGGTGGTCTTGGGGGTGACGTCGTCGTCGGGGAGCTCTTCTATCCGGGAGGTAGACATGTTTGTTTTTGGGAGGTGGGAGACTGCTGCCAATCAACGGACAGGTCAGTGTGTGGTTCAAAGTTTTTGTGTATATAAATTTGACAGCGAGCGGAGAGAGAGGCAGGGCAACCCCTCCATTCCCACCCAACCCGGAGAGATTGTACGTCTAAAGAAGGGGAAATGAGTCCATCTCGGGTAGAGAATGCATTTGCACATACCTTGATGATTAACAGGTGACGGTGTTGGGCGTAGGCAATTTCTTCTCTCGGGGACTGGTGCTGGAGTTCACTTTCTGCGGGTGTTTAGCTGTGTGAGGTTCGTGAGCAGGTGACCTGGACACCTTGCCGAATACTGTTAGCGAGCAAACCACGGGCGCAGCCACCCAACACCACCAACACTGCAAAGAATAATGCGACAGCAACAACTACTGGGGTTATGAAGGTTCTATTATTGAATTACTACGCTATTGGATTGATTTAGATTATAGAAAAAATACTCCTTTAGAAAACTCAAAAACATCCAGTCCCTCGGTTAATTATGCGACTCTTATCTGTGTATCGAACGACTCCTAATCAGCATTGAAGATGTCATAAACGCCTAGGGAGTCAATTGTATGAAATTTCCACTCAAACTTCAGTAGGAGGGGACTGTGTATATGAGATATATGCGGCATTAGCAACATGGACGCCGTCTGGGAAGAGATAGATGCATCAAGGGCAGACCAATCTAGATCGGCTGGGCGAGAAATCACACTTATGACACTCGTCTGGCGGGTATTGGCTCGGGAGTATCCGTTCGATTTCTGTAAGGGTTAAACATCTATGCTTTCCAGCGTCGTAAGGAGAAACATCTGAGTAGGGATTTCACAAATAGGCCGTCAATTGCACCATATATCGCATGTCGAAACAATCGAAGGGGTAAAAAAAAGAAAATGAATTGAATGATTTCGCCGTTTCAAATTCTCAAATGAAATTGTTTACAGCAATTTTGCAGGGACAAAAGGATACCCAGCGATCCCTCAACCCATCGCGAGAAACCCATTATCCCTTTTTCAGCCCGTTCACCGCCCCGTACAACGACCAATTCTCATTAACCCCGTTTACGAAGCAGAAGCGCGGATCTTAGCATGTGCCTTTTGCACTTCGTAGCGAGCCTGTATGTGCGAGAAATTATTCATCAGCAAGTTCCTCAAGTGGGTTGAATCATGCGCTGGCAAAGTATATGATATGTCGCAACCCCCCTGATAGAACCCGGGACATTCTATCAAGCCCGTGCGACACCATATCATAACCGCGTGCCAATCAATCCTCCCAAAACAGAAAAACGCACCTGCTTCTTCAGTCTCATAACCTTGAACCGCTCGAAGTCGGTCAGGTTTCGCCTCCGGTCAGCCTGTTCCTTCTTCTTGGCGAAAGTGCTGTTGGCCCATTTGGCATCGATCTCCTCCTTCTCCCAAAGCTTCTTCACGGGTCCGGTGCCAGCAGCGCGGGGAAGTTTGGGGATGGTGAAAGGTGTGAGAGTGACGGTGGAGAGGGCGAGGGCATGGCGGGGAACGACTTTGTTCTCCTGGCCGGCGGGACCATCGACCAAGACCTGTATTTTTCCCAAAGAGATTCAAATCAGAATTCCGTCCAGCACTTTTGTATATGGAAACATATCCCATTTCCCTTCCCTCCCAATTCCTTATCCCGTATTTCAAACGTCATAAAATATAGGTATCAAAACATACGCGCTTGTGGTCGATGATCTCAACGATGGCAGCTAATTTGCCGGTGTAAGGACCG
This sequence comes from Helicocarpus griseus UAMH5409, assembly GCA_002573585.1. NCBI lineage: Eukaryota > Fungi > Ascomycota > Eurotiomycetes > Onygenales > Ajellomycetaceae > Helicocarpus > Helicocarpus griseus. The sequence goes on along the minus strand of PDNB01000068.1, from coordinate 100,003 downwards.
CTCCGGATCAGCACAACACGGCCGACCTCAACGAGCTTCCATGACGATGTCTTGATGTCGATTTGAGCCATGGCGTTGAAGGGGCTACCTAGATCGGAAGGGGAAACGCAGCGGGGAGTCAGCCGGGGCGCACGCAGCAAAAAGTGGTTGGAGGATGAAGGATCGCAAACTCACAATCGACCGGTGTATGGGATAGGCGTAGATTAGGGAGGGAGGAATGTCGAATTGTCAATTGTCGTCGTCGATTGTTGCTGAGGCCTGTATCGCGAATTTCGGGATGATAGCGTTGCCCACAAAACTCCTCGCTTAATTGCCTTAACTAGGGCTGCCCAATGCGGCTTAGCGCGCCTTTAGCCGAACCCGCCAAAGTTTTTTTGTTTATAAGAAAGAGAACTTCAACTTTTATTATTTTCTTTCTCTTCTCTTACCACAGCAAATAAATACACCGGACATCCCCTCTTCTCGCTGAATGTGGCAGAATGATGCAATGGCTATCCACGTTGCATTGATGAACATGATGAACTGAGTACACGGGCTAACTAAGATGGTTTTTTGTCATTCAACGCAATACTAAGCCAGAGGTGGTTGTTTAATCCCTGGGCTAACTAATTGGTAAGCAAATATATTCCTTTGTCTCTGTCCTCTATTCCTCTGCAGCCTCAAATGATGCGGTAATTTGCGGTTGACTCGATCACTGTGAAGCTCTCGCCGGAGTTTCTTAAGCAGTTTTCGACTGTGATATTCATTTCTTACATATTCTGAACTTTGCTCTCTCTTGTCACAACGTCAAGCCTCCAGTTTCTTCTTTCGAATCATGCACTGACAGTTTAATAAGATCTAGGCGCATTATTTACATTCACTTGTGCACGGCTCTGATGCTTGCCTGCTCGTGCAACCCCCTGTACCGAGTGCTTATGTTCACCCCGTCGCTTTGGCCAGTCGATTATCAGTCAGGTATGTATATACGGAGTGGTTTTTATTTTGCACGCCCCTTGGTCCGGTGATGACACCCTTACGCACTAGATAGTAGTTGATGCCTCCGGGCAATGAAAGTTCCTTTTACACCAAGATCGCTGAGGACCCAGTATATATTCTCATATATTTTGAACTATGTTGGTGGTTTCAGATTGCTAACTATTATAAAGTATTTGAAGTAGGTCTTTATTTCCGTATCCCGGCTACCTGGAATAGTGCTTTGAATATACCCATCAATTAATTGCCGAGCGTAACTGGCGTTGTTTCCTTTTGGGCAAACATTCCGGCTCTCTGTGTCACCTTGGTAGCATGGCGGGGCTTTTCTGCTGCGAAGCTGTACCACTCGGCCCAGGCGTCATAATGAGTATCCATTTGCCTTTGTGGGTATGTTCGTGGCTATTAGCTAAGGTACAAGAAGAATACAAACATATTCAAACCTCCACACTTTCTCTCGAGTACCAGCCCATTAAGTTGGATAATATAATGACTTTGGAATCAGTCTCTCTCCATTCCGCATGTAATAATAGAAATGATCTTGTATAACCACTAGTGGAAGGTGTTGGTTATATCTCCTATCCATCTCTTGCTGGTATGTCCATGTTCATTCCATGCCAAGCCAGGCTAATATTCTAATCTCAACCTCACTCCAACAACCTCAACTCCAACCTCACACCATCGAACTACCATATTCATCTGTATTCTCCGGTTCTTCAACTCCAATAGACGGCTGCGATGCAGACCCTCAGGGACTACGTGGCGCTCCTTGCATGGCAATGTATTTACTCTTGTTCATCCCGAACAAAGTGGTGCCTTCTTCTTTCCCTTGTATCTACCAGTTGCACGGCATAATGCACGATGCAAATGCCGTGGAATTTATGCGATATAGAAGAGCTCGTGCTATATCCAGCGGCATTCCAAGAAATGCGATTCGGATTGCCTTCTTAATTGGTCTCTTCAACTCAGCCTCCCCGGAGTTAATCCGACATATAAGCGCCTCCCGAGGGGAGAATAATGTCTATCTATATAACAGGAAGACACAAAAATGAGAGTAGAATGCAGCCCAGTATCTATTGGTTAAAGACCAGCAAGAAGAGTGAAGAGGTAGAATCTATATGCATGACGTTTACTTAAGTATAGAACACTTGCGATATAGCCGCTATGCCCTACGGGGTGCGGACTGTTTTGCTGCATCGCGAGCTTCATTTCTGTTTTATACTATTTTTCTCCGTCTTTTCGCTCCTTTCTTTTCATTCACGCGCGCAACAACACAGTAGCGTGTCCACGCTAGCGAGGACGAGATTTTAACACACGTTTCTTTGCATCTCATTTCTCCCAGCCTTTTAAAACTCTTACACTTCTCCTGTCGTCTCTATCTCTCCTCTTGCAGTCCACCTTCATCCGGCCTTCGTCAGCTTCAGCCGTGTCACCCTAGCCCTATCGACTGGCAGGATGATAGACAACTCCATCCCAGGCTGGGACGAGGAGCTTCACCCTCCCGACGCACTGGGCATCTTCTACATTGCTTTCGATTTCGTCTGGACTATTGTGGTGCTCTGGGGGCTCGTCTGGCTATGGATGAATAGATCCATTCCCTCTGTGCGCATCCGCAACGTTCCACTAGTCACCTGCGCAGTAATTGTCCTGCATGGATTTGGGGGTTTCTGCATCCTTTCCTACCCGCTAAAGGGGATTCTGAGTTGCAACCTCGAATTCTGGCTGATGTGCGGAGCATTGCCAATTGGCATTGCGTTGTTTCAAGCAACCAACATTCAGCTCCTGAGTGTGGCTACTCTTCAGCAACGCTTTCTCAAAGATGACGGCACCGCGGATGACCCTACCCCGGAGGAATTTCGCTGTCCGTTTAACAAATTCAAGTGTTGGTGGGTGCATCTGTCGTGGGCTAATCAGACTATGGTGGCAATTGCTGGTGGAATGTTTCTTGAGGTAGGCTTTCTAATCACACAATCCACGGCTGGCGTAAGAGCGAAAAGGGGATTGTGTTGTGCTGACATCCTTAAGATCTGCTCGTGTTTTGTCGTCTACTATGGATCGAAGAAATTCCATGGATATGGGCTGTGGTCAAAGTATGAGAATCGGCTGCAGTGTAGACAAGGTCTTGAATGGTTAGTAACTACAACATATCTATACACTTTTGCGATGTGTTAGTATGGCTGTTCGTCTAACATGCGGAAAAAAATTAGGCTTCCAACCATCATCTGGCAGTTCTTCTGGTCCTGGATATTTGCGCCTTGCGTCCTTTTTAGAATCCGGAAGATTAGGGATGTACACTGCTGGCGTTTGCAAACATCTCTTTGCATTGTTTCTGGGTAAGTGGTGTTGCCCTTGGAATACTTGCGTTGTTGTTAATAGCCTTTGTGTCATCAGGTTCATTGCTCTCCCAATGTGGCTTGGAGCTCTGTATTCACCATGGTCTGACTACCGCAAAATGAACATTTATTGGAGTCCACAGTTGTGGTATGTCATGGAAAACTCCATTCCCATCCCCCAACTAGCAAATTTCCCATTCACTCCTTAACACATTACTTCAAATATATATAGGTTCCTCCCCGGAATCATGATGATGGAGGTCGCAACGCTCTTCTTCCCATACTATGAGGTTATGCATGTGAAAAAAGCTCAAGCTCGCGCCGCTCAAGCAATGGGATCCCTCGAGGGACTTCGAAGTTCCAGCTTCCAGTGCAAGAACAATAGAAATCGTGATTACAGCATTGCTACGCTTGAAAAGGTTCTAAGCGGCGATACCACCTCCTTTCTTCACTTTGCCGCCACCCACGATTTCTCCGGGGAAAATATAATGTTTCTGAACCACGTTCGAGACTGGAAGGCAGCCTGGGCACAATCTCCAGCGAATCTGAAGCTCAAACAGCCAAGCGTGGAGGATGTTGAAAGCTACCGTCGTCACCTATATAATGTCGCACTCGAAATATACGTCACATACGTCCACCTCTTCGGCGCAGAGTTCCCTATAAACATCGAGTCGGACATCTACCGCGACCTGAAGAGCGTCTTCATGCCCGCGGCAACGATCCTCATGAAGCTTCCCAAGCGAAAAGCTGGTCAGAACGGCATGGCATCTACATCCGGCGATATTGAAGCAACGGCGGGTATTTTCCCCTTACAACCAGCCCGCGATTCCGACAATAGTATACAAAAGAAGACGCCTGCACAAGAATACGAAGACATCCTTTATCGCGGCCACGAGAACATTGTCAACATGGTTCCTCGTCTTCCGCCAGATACGGTGATACCGGATAACTTCAACGAAAATGTATTTGACGATGCGGCAGCCTCAGTTAAGATGCTGATCCTTCGAAATACCTGGCCCAAGTTTGTGGATTATGAGGCTTCGATTCGCGAGCAGGAGGAGAAGAAAAGCCTCTACACACGTTTTATTGGCTCCTTCCGCCGGAGGGCGTCGACTTCGACGATTTGAATGTCGATAACTACCTAGGTACACTTATCGCTTTTGACTCCGTGGTGACTGCTTCGGGGGACGGTCATATAGCGATTTGATATAATACAAACCCGTCTTTGCTCAACCTACGAAGCGCCGCATGATGTAACGAAGCGAAACGAAAAAAGCAGGCTGAATGGACACGACTTTGACATTTCCCTGCACTGACTTACGATGATTGACGACTCCTTATACCCATACCGCCCGTTTACATTCTTGACTTCTTCTTTGCATGTTTTCTCTTATCATTTGGTCAAATCCGGATTCTGGCGCTTTCAATGTTTGGGAATATCAGTGAATGGATAAAGTGAATGGATCGGTTCCAACAAACAGCAGGCAGATGAATGGAGTCTGGTTTTTGAAAAGCGTATATTGGGTTCAACATTCCCTCCTACTTCACCTTGGCATCTTGCACACCTAGGTATTCCTGCTTATCCCTCGTTACCCACCCTGTCCCGGCTTCCATTTGTTTGTTTGTTTGTTTTCCTTTTCTTGTATGGCGTATTAGGTTGAACTGCGTTGGAGGTATTCTGATTGGCATTTGCGTGGACATTTCTCCCACTTTATCCGGGTGCCCCTTAGTTTTTCTTTCTTTCTAGAGGGGTTCCTTCTTATCTAGCTGGGGTTTTAAGTAGATGACATTATGTACTATGTATGTAGCTTAGATCTAGTTTTTCAAGAAGTTATTCAAAATAACTGCTCTTCTCTGCTACGTGCGAGACCGGTTATGTGGGATCTCATTCAAGTTGTGTTGTGTTGTTGGTAATGTAGGTGAAGGTGGGGAGGAGCCGGGGAATGCTATACGCAGCCTGGGTCATTGTAGCATGCATTCCCTAGTCAGATTATCATAGTTCCGTGTAACACTCAAAGGTTTTCTTTTAGTGATAACTGGAATTGGCTCCTCCAGCCAGCTTAGGGGAAAAGAACGCAGGCCCGACTTACAAGTCAGGGGTGAAGCAGTCATACTCTCACACAAAGAATTGGGACCTTTGTCTACGGAGGCACCTTGTTACTGTAGACCCTTACGACCGGGCAGCTGATAGCTAAATTAATTAAAAAGTGTCTAGTCTTAACTGCATCATCCATACATCAATTGCGTGGGAATTCCGTGTTTTCGTGCTATATAAACAAGGGGAAGTCCAACCAATTGCCTAGTCGTACGGGCCCTATGCGACGACCTCACGGGATGAAGCTGCACCGTTATGCGGTGTCTGGGACTAGTGCCCATTGATTTGGGACTGATAAACGCCGTAAAGTTACAACTATGTAAACAGGAGTAATACAGGCGCCCAGACAGTCCTTTCACATCTTCCGTCCCTTGATATGTTATACATGTACACCCATCAATCAGCCAGCGAGTAGCCTTAAAAAGCGAGAACGGCAGCGGCAGCAGCAAGCACGCCGACAATGTTTTGTCCATTCGCGACAGCAGCATTGGGGGGAGGAGGCGAGGTCGGTGCAGCGCCTTCATTAGTGGGAGCGGGAGCGGGAGAGTTGCCTGCGGATTCGCTGGGAGTTGGCTCGCTACCACTTGGAGAGGCGTTCGGCGAATCAGTTGAGGTAGACGTGGGTTGAGCGCCGCTGCTGGTGCTGCTGCTGTCACCACCAGGACCATCACCGCCGCCGCCACTACCGTTGGGGTCCTTGTATTCGTTGATACCCCTCTGGAGGTCTTCAGAGAAACCGCCAGCGAGGCTCCTGGCAATTTCCATGAGGCCGTCGGGGACCTTAGAGCTGACAGCGTCGGCGAGAGAATTGGCGGTGTCGAATTGATTGCTAAGGCTCTCCTTTATTTTCTCGGCGTCACCAGAGGAGACGAATTCTTTTCTCTTCTCAGCGAGGTCGTTGACCACTTCCCGAACCTTCTCGGAGAGGTCCCGGACAGGTTCGACGAGTCCGAAAGCTTCGTCCAGTTCAAGTTTCTCCTCGCCCTTGATGGACTCAATGTCCTCTTTCATAGAGGAGACCAAGTCATCGCCAGCATCGACGATTTTCTTGCCATCTCCACCCTTGACCGCGGTGGACAGGTTGTCGACGCCGGAATCAATGTCATCGAAGATTTTTTCGAAGGCTGCGAGGTCGCGCTTGGCTTGGAGAGGCTCGGAGACAGCACCAAGGGCAAGACCCAGGGTGACGAGGGCGGCGGTAACCTTCATTTTTCTTGAAGAATGTGATTATCCAGGTAGAAAAATGTAGTTAATGAAAGAACAGGATTTCGAATGGTCAAGACTGTCAAGCAAATTTCAAGGATGTTTGGTCCTTCCAAGGGATTAGGAAAAAGAACAGGAAGAGATATCCTGGGGTAAATTCTTCCCCAGGGCCTCTTCTCCATATATGCGATAGAAGACAACCCTCCTATTTCCGCTTCGCCATCATTGCGGGTACGCGCTTTCGTCATTTGATCAGGGACATGACAGAGACAAAGCAACATTGCCTCGGCCCGCTTTGAAGAAATAAGCACTTGAAATCTCCACAGTCATGGAGAGCGATTGGAGAGAACGCGGTTTGGTCTGGGGAAAAGCTGGATTTGCGGCTCCGTAAAGCACGCTGTCTCTCGGAGGTTTGTGCTCGACTGGTATTCATGCCTTTGTCGACACCCACACTCTGTGGGGAGTACCCACCACATAGGGACGATCGCGAATTCGCACGGTTTCTCAGCTGTCGAATTCACTGGATATATGAAAGTGCTGACACTGCTGAGGGCTCAACCTGGGCGCTGGTGCTAATATACGCAGTAGTAGGGTTAATATATAAGCTTAAGGAACTTGTGCTTCGAGCAGCCCCGTCTCTTGGCCTTGATACTATTAATACTTCTCTTGGTGAGCGAAGCCCGAACCCCAGTAACCGGAACTAGTGTTCTGCCGTTTCACGTTTGCCCCATGGGGTAAGCTAGCCCTAATTCATTTCTAGTAACTGCGCCGCCTCTGGGTTGGCTACGAGGAATAAAACAAATACCTAGATCACTCAATTCTTGGTTATCTAGAAATGACAAGAAGACATTGTATGTTTTTGAAACAATTTTCAGTCGACTATCTAATTCATACGAGTTTATTATATTATGAGAACACAATATCTTCACCACGTATGATTCCGCTCGACATAATCAAACGGTTTTCATTCATTACTGCACCACAATAGCTATTTTACTAACAACCCTGTGCTTATATCCTTCTACATCTTTTGTCGGAATTCAGTTTCGTCTGCTGCGGGAAGTACTGCACTACTGGTGGTAAGTTGACTGTCTCAGGAGTCCCTGACAGACAGCATCCCAGCACCTTTCGAGCTGCACCATTAAGGGATTGCCTCTCTGTATAATTCAACCTTTTCTATTGTCCATTTTATTAGAGTAGTCGGTAGCTGACGCTGCTGTCCCAGTTCTGGTGTCGGTATGTCAAGATTGTACGCAGCTGGCATAGTCGCAGATGTATTGAAGCACATCAGTATGTACTCCATGCTGAGATGCCAGGCAGATGTTCGTCTGGGGGCTTGCTTGCTCAAAACCCACGCGCACTCATATGGCGATAGGCGGCGTTTCCGCGGCGCTGAGTATACCCACTCAATAGCCGCGGAAACCCAAACCGAAGTATATACTGAAGGGACTACTTAAAAGGACCAATAACAACTTTCAATTCAAGAGTGAATAACGACATTTACAACATTTTCTCGTTATAACCTGTCAAGCACCAAAGACTCTATTGAATCATGGCTGAAGAAAACCTTGTTCGTTTTGACATCAACGGCGTTTTCGCCATCATTACGCTGAACAACCCAACGAAGTTCAACGCCTTGACGCAGAGTCTGTATTATCGCCTTGCAAGCTTGCTTCGAGAGGCCGATGAGAACCCGGATGTCTACGTTACCGTCTTGATCGGCGAAGGCCCGTTTTTCTCTGCGTAGGTTCCCTTCGCGCGGCGCAAGAAGGCGGAAGTTGTGAAGAGATGCTGATACAGATTATAGAGGAGCTGACCTCAAAGGGAAACCACCATCTATGGAGGAGATGCTATCTCGCCCTTACTGGCTTCCGAAATTGGTGAATAACAACGTCGATGTCGCGAGAGCGTTCTACAGCCATTCGAAGATCCTGGTAACGGCCCTGAACGGACCTGTCATAGGCCTTTCTGCAGCCTTGGTATCTCACTCGGACTTCATCTACGCCGTATCCGACGCTTATCTGATGACTCCTTTCACCTCTCTCGGCCTCGTTGCCGAAGGCGGCTCTAGTGTCGCATTTGTGCAGCGGATGGGCCAAGGTAAAGCAAACGAGGCCCTCCTTCTTGGCAGGAAGATTCCTGTCAGTGAGTTGGCTCAAGTTGGTTTTGTGAACAAGGTCTTCGAACGCAAAGGCAACTTCCGCGAACAGGTGATGGGGTATCTGCAGCAGACATTTGGGGAACATTTGGTGAAGTCGAGTCTTCTTGGGACGAAGGCTCTCATGCGTCGTCGCTTGGTTAGGGAGCAGGATGAACAAGCGCCACTAGAAATGTTCGGTGGCCTCGACCGTTTCTGCGAGGGCATCCCACAGGCCAAGATGGGGGAGGCTTTGTCCAAGAGTAAGGCGTCTCGAATTTGATTTTGTCCGGTACCATGCCCTACACATACTGCTTGGGTCCTGCACAGCAGCGCTTCGTTTGCAGGCCTCCATTTGACTTTCCCTTATATATAGCTTTTAAGCTGTGTTCTTGTCTTTTCCTTATCCACCTTTCTGTACAACAATTCGCAGTCCCATTTCTCATTGTAGATGCTCCTGGTTTTGGCCTTGAGAGCGTCACTTATCTCCAGCTTCGAGTTAGAATTAGAAGGCCACAGAGCAGATTATGCTTCGATATAGCAAAGGCTTATATCACTCATTTCAATGTTCCTTTCCATCGCCATCCTCAATTCTGCCTCTACGGGCATAATTCGAAATTTCTGGCCAGTCATGGGTTCCTTGGATTCCTCAATCTGTCCCGGTCTGGTGAAGAACACTATTGGCGGATCTGCATCACGCGGATCAGGTATCATTGCAACAAGCGAGAAACAGTCGGAATAATGATATAGGAAGCGGTATTGTATCGCTTGTGTTAGGCCGGCATAGGAATAGCGACGTCACAACAGCTTGCATCGCTTGTCTGGAGAAGTTTGACGTAACTTGGACCATTGCCTTACTCGTAGCGTTCTCAGGCCCACGGTGCAATGTTAACTCATACAAGAATTGGCACTGCCACTGTGCTACTACGAGATACACGTGGGACGGTGAATAAGAGGTCGACAGCAGCCGTCTCGCATACTGCGTAGACCAGCTCGTATGGACAGCCAGCAGAGTCAATTTTGTTTGTATGACTAATCACCGATTCTCGGCTGGCTTCAGTTGCCGAGGTCCAGCCCGTATCTCGCGAAGTACTTATCACTTATCCGCGGCAACCTTCCCACATTGGTGCTGTATAGTATATGCTGTTTATTCATTCGCAAAGACAAGACTGCTGTTTTTCAAGATGCCCAATTATTCAGGGGAGAGTACGCGGAATTTTGGCAGAACGAGACGGTCCAAACGAGCATCTGTAGCTTGCCAGGCATGCCACGCCCGTTAAAGTAAGATGCAGTCTCCCACAGACTGGCCGACCTTGCGCCAACTGCTCCTTAGATGATGTTTCATGTGTGCCGCGGGCGAGCAGAAGATCAAAGTAGGCGACATGACAACCTGAGACTGAAAAAACTCTCCTCGGCAAACGCGCTAACGAGCTGCCGGGGGCAGAGCTGGACAACAATCTTCGTCTTACCATCTTAGCACAATATCTCCGCCGCCGAATGGCAACTCCGCGGTACAGAGTACTCCTCTGGAGGGCCCCGACTTTCCGCTCGGCCCTGAGCGCCTCGCTGCGACGGAGGATCTATCTGTGCGGAGCGGGCAGAGTCCCGCATCTCCGTTGGTTGATGATACTGGAGATGGGACTGAAACACCTTATCATCCGTTCAACGAGCATTTCAGTCATCACAATGGAGGTGACACGGGCACGTCACAACCAGACGGGGGCGTGGCAGATAAGTGCTATTCCCCTTTATATGGTGAGTACTAGGCATTTGACTGGCCTTTTGGGAATTCTCGTGCCAGTGATGATTCACCATGATGCTGATTCGGTCATTCAGGGGACCCCCGGGGCGTCGGTCTGGTTGTCGACATTTGCGAACCGGAGACAAGGGAGAAGAGCGGCCACTTTCTCGTCCCGCGAGTTGACTCAACTCATATGGACCAGGACACGATCGATTACTTGCGCCGTAAGGGCGCCTTCGACTTGCCCACTCCCGCTGTCTGCGAAATGGTCGTACGGACGTATTTCCACTATGTGCACCCCTTTTTCCCGGTTGTTGATGCTCGTTCATTCCTTGATATGTTCGAATATGCGCGCAACGAACTGAGCATTCATCTGTTATGGAGCATGTTTCTAGCTGCTGCAAATGTATGGGTCGCATTCACTCCCTCGCTTCTCTCGTTGTCATCCTAACATGAGGCATAGTTTGCAGATGACAACACCCTAAAGGTAGCCAACTTTCCGTCTCGAAAAGAGATGAAGCGTGCAATGTATATCCGAGCTAAGGTCGTAGTTCGTTAAGACAGTTTTGGAGAAGGGGGAAGCTAACCAAAATCACATAGGCTCTTTATGATGCGGAATATGAGAGAAGGAAGATTACTCTAATTCAGGCGGTACTTCTGACAGGCTTCTGGTATTCGGATACTGAAGACAGAACCGGACCTTGGCATTGGAACGGCATTGCCATTAGTCTGTGCCAAACGATAGGACTGCATCGGCGACCAGAGACGGGTCGAAAAAACATGAAAGCCATCTCGACGAGCGACAGCAGAATCTGGCGGCAGTTGTGGTGGAGCTGCTTTTACCGTGAAGCATGGTTCTCTGCCGGTATGGGTAGGCCTATGCGTATCAACCTAGCCGATTGCAGTACTCCAATGCCAGATGCCAACGATTCCGATAACCTGCTCGCGGGGATTCCGGAGAGTATTCAAAAAAAGTACCTCCCAGAAGGCACTGAAGACTTGTCCAAGCTGTGGACAGAGCTTCTGGCGCTTACGGTCTGTTTAGCGAAGATTCTCTCATGGCAAAACCGAGCGGAGCGCACGCGACCCAGTAGGACTGAAATACAGCACATGGACGATAACATTCGACAGTAGTATTTTCGCAAAGATCACTTCATAGCTCACAGACAAAGTCACGTCGTTTCCTTACACGCGTATCATGTAGAGCTGTATCTTGAGTAAGTGAAATCATGATTATCTCCTTGGTTAGTTCTCGACAGCCTAACACTGAAGCTATAGGTCCGTTATGCTGACCTTATACCGGCCATTCCTTTTCGATAAACCAGAAAGGAATTCGCCTGATGTCTCTGCTGACGAATGGACATCAACTGTGGCGCGAAGGACCAAAGACGCCGCGACGAACACCAACAAAATCCTAGGCAACATGATCGGTGCTGATATGATCAGCAGCACTCAAGCTATAGTGTAAGTATCCCCAGAAGCCTATTAAGATGTTCAAAAGGGAGGATGCTAATTAACGTTAGCTGCATTGCCTTGGTTCCCACATTGCAAATTCATCTCCTCGACGCCACGTCTGGAAAACAGCTGGTGCAACGTATGGGCCGCCATAATCTCGAATTTTGCATGATGATTGTTGAAGAACTCAGAACCGTATACTTCGGTGCTGAGTTACTTTCAAGAATGTTCACCAAGGCAAAAAGCCGGATTTATAACCAGACGCTTGCTCCCGCCACCGTTCCCAGGGAGAATGTGCCCGAATCCTCGCGTGATTCTACGATAGGTCCTAATCTAGACGTGGCAGATACACGCAGGGACGATGTGGGGATGTTTGATGCCTTCTCGAATATATTGAGTCCCTTCGGCCCAGTGACAGCTGGTGGATTTTTTGACAATGACGAGTACGTTTAAGCTTGGTTTTGAATTTCTGCATCCCTTTGAATATCGCTTCTCTATGACCCTTTCTCCTTGATAAGCCTAGTTCCATTCGCAAGTTACTAAACCTTGTTCATGTTCGTGGCAGGCTATTCGCATTCGAATCCGACATCACGTTCGGGCAACTGATGTTCCCCGAGGCCGAATCCTCTGCAGATACGCGTTAGACCTCAGATAAGGCCGAAATTCTGGAGTCATATCGGAAAGATTAACCAGTGATTCTATATACGGTCGAAAAATTACCTCGACCCGCAGTTAGTCGTGGCAATGTAAATGTTGCTGCCGAGAGATGAATAGACATTTTGAAGAACACCTGGCTGGTGCGTTTCGGGCCATATTTCCGTGGTATGATGATTGAAGCCATTGGCATCCCTCCTCTCGACTCTTTCAAACGTGGATAGGCTCTTGGCAGGGTGTATTTCTCGAAGCGCACGCAGGCCATTGTATCCAGAACATGAACTTGTCACAGGAACGAGGACGGAGCTTGATTGAGAAGAGGCTACCCCGTCCGGCTGAAAGAAAAAGCGCCTGGATACGCGGAAGGCTGTTGGGTAATGTGGTGTTTCGGTGGATATAAAGAAATGGGGACCGGCACTGTGAAAGGAACCATTCGTTTTTTGTCAGTCAAACCGAAGTATAGAGAAAGAGAACGCGCCAGCATATCGCTTTTTTCACTATGTATATATCATTTGCTACTATACAGTGATGATAATAAAGGAACAGACTTACATATTCCCCATGAAATAAACTATGAACAATATCGCTGTCATTGTCATTTTCTTTGTCGATCCCTTGTAATTCACTGTTACTAGCGACATGGCTAGGGGCAGTGCGGTATATCCTGTTGAGAGCAGGTAGTAGCCAAATAACTTCACGCCCTTGCTAGTGTTAGAATAAATGATAACGCTGCCGGCTACTGGGAAGGCAACCACAGTGCATATAAGGTAGGTTGATATATTTTCGTATTTTACCGGCGAGCCAGCCCCTGTACGGTGGTATGTAAGATGATGCATTCGGCGTGACTGGCGGCCCAGGGGAAAAAGCGGAAAAGAGATAAAAACGAGAGCTTACATTAGTAGAATTGTGGAAAATGCTATAACAAATGCCGGGGTTGTAACTAGGGTTATCTCTAGGGAGGTGAAGCCGAATCCCTTGAGGACGAGGTTCCAAAGTTCTGCGTCCCGCCATTTGGGATCTTCAACGCTCAGGTTCACTGTCAATATGCATGCTCTATTGCGCGAATACATTGTGACATACCTGTGTCAAGATTGAAATACTAAGAAACATGTATGTTTTTGGATCCTTGAGACATTCAATCATCTGTTCCTGCTTCCATTCATTTCTAGCCTTGCCTGTACCAGCAATGGCTATGCGCTGTTCGGCATGGTATCTTTATTCTTCGCTGAGGAATCTGCATGAAGCAATCGTGTCTGGCAGTAAGAAAAGCAGAAAGAATCCCCAGACAAAGGTGGCTCCCCCCAGAATCTGCAATCACACCAATCAATAAGAAGTCAGGTGGAATAGTGCAACAGAATGCAACCTATTATTCGGCGTGCGAATGTCCATGTAACATACTATAAACATCCAATGCCACGGCGCAAGAGGCCGTTCAATATGTCCGATACTGTAAGCTAGAAAGTTGCATATCAGCCCGCCCAGCGAATTACCCGCGAACCAAATTCCAGTGCGCGTCGGGACTTCCTCGCGCGTCCACCACATGGAAGTGATATAAAGGAATGCAGGAGAGATTGTCGCTTCCGCAACTCCCAGGAGGAAGCGAACGGTGACTAGACCCCCGTAGTTTGTACATGCAGCCGTCAAGGCGACCACCGCGCCCCAGAAGAACGCATTGAGGGACACATACTTGCCCACGGGTAGATTTTGGATTAGTATAGATGTTGGATAGGTCCAAAATAGATAGCCGAAGTAAAAGGCACTGAAACCCAGCTATATTGAGATCCGACGAGGTTCTATACAGAAAAGAGTGAGTTTATCGTTTGTGAATGGCAGAAGACATGGCAATAGAAGGATATTATCACATTATCTTCCCGCAGTCCAAACACCGATGCGCTGGACAGAATGGCCTTACCCATAAAATTGAGGTTGTATGTCACGAATAGCAGTGGCAGGATATGCCAGTCAATCTTGCGGAGAACCTGTTTGGAGAACTGCAGGTCGAGACCGGCATCGCTATTGATTTCCCCTTCAGTGACCGGGGAGACGATATTTGCATCTTGCCCAACGACAGCAAAATTGCTTGCTAGTGGCCATGGCGATGATAGTTGTATGCCCCAAATAAGAAGTGCTTGGTGAAAAAAACTGATGTTACTATGCAACTCATTCTCAGCCCATGAACACTCTGTACATTCTTAGTGAGTAATAGGAAATGCGATAATTCTCACCGAATCAGGCCCTTTTTGAGTATCCTCAGCTCAGCCCTCACTTTTTGCGCGCCGTGTCTGACGTTACTAATCAGCGGTGCAGAGGCTGGTGCAACCCGCAGCCCTCTTGAGGTTGGACCTCGCATCTACACTTGCTGGCAGGAGTATGTCGGGGTCTTAATATCGTCGTTGCCGCCGTTCTCTTTCTACGCTGTCAACACCTCCAGTTTGGCAATTGAGATGGGATGTTAGAAGACTGGGTGCTCTTCTCACGACCTGTTGAAGTCCGCACACTGCGCCAAGCCTCAAAATTGGGTAACTTATACAAAAAAAAAAGAAAAAAGAAAAAAGCAGTTTTTTTTCACTCCCTGAGCGAAACCAACAGTGGGCAACTGGCAGCGGACAGATCACCGCATGGAATCCTCCGTCCCCAAGTGCTAATAAGCCGGAGGGAGTGAAGTTGGCTGACCTGCTTTGAATTTGCTATATTTCCTTTCACAATCCTATGGCATCGCCAATGGTGGCCTCCTAAGAAGCTATCTATTACAACGGCTTCTTCACCAGTCGCTCGCTGAAAGGAAGTCTCCTATGAAACCTCTTCACATGCCGGAGCAATTTCTCTGCAATTGACCAGCAAAGATGTGATCACCCCCTCAAGTAGTAAATGAAGAGTTTCATTTACATTCCTTTCTTCCATCTCTCCGAGTTTCTTGTGTTGCTTTGCTGTCAGCACCTACACTCAACATTTGCGTGCTTGTCGCCGAGTGCCAGACGGGAACTTGAACTCTATGATCAAAACGAAGCCTATCATTTCTCGATTCACCTTGTACCTCCAGATATTTTATCAGCTGATATACGGAGTTACGGCGCTAGGCACAGAGACTCCATGGCTCTTGGCTTTCAGGGGTTCGCTTAGTAAGCTCGCTACACTGGCATCAAGATATAAGGAAACGCTGGAACCCTCTCCACGCAGTTCGATGTACAAGTTGAACCCAAGCAGGTTGCCTTCAGATCTCGATGGCAACATCGGTCCCGCAGACACCAGGCCCTGGGGGATGAAATGAGAGAGAGACCAAGGGCTACTCAGGAGAACCTTGGGACACAGTTTTACAATCACGAGAATCATGAGATTGAGGGGCAGAAGGTGGATACAGGCCGCAAACGGCCTGGTTCGCCTGCTATATTTTCTACTAAGTGATAAGCGGATAAGAAATCTCTAACGAAGCTTTCTCCCCCACAGTAAAAAAGGTTTCGTCTGATTTTTCTTTTTTTTTTTTTCCTGAAGTTTTCGAGTTCCAAATTCAAATCGTGTCTAAACTCCCCAAGAACATTCCTAATAGTTGATGATATCAATATTTTGACCGATTTTCCGCTGTGAAGGCACATTTGTATGAGTGATTGATAAAACCGCAAGTATGACGGTAAGTAGTAACAGGGCATTTTCCCTGTTTTCACTGAGTCTGGAAGAAGTGGAGGCTAACTGTGCATTCCAGACGCAACGTGGAAAGGAGCCCAGCGTAACCTTGAAAGCGCTCAGGGATGCAATTCCCGAACACTGCTTCAAGTCATCACTGGTTACTTCGTTCATGTATCTGGCTCGTGATATTGCTTATGCCTCTGCGCTTGTATATTGTGCATTGAAAATCCCTGCCCTGGAATCCATTTGGCTACGGGGTATTGCTTGGGCAGTCTATGGGTTCGCGCAAGGGTGTGTCGGCACTGGACTGTGGATTATCGGTCATGAATGTGGTCATGGTGCATTCTCTGCATACCCATTGATCAATGATACGGTCGGATGGATAGTCCATTCTTCCCTCCTCGTGCCGTATTTCTCCTGGAAAATCACCCATGCACGTCATCATCGGTATACCGGCCACATGGAAAAGGATACCGCTTTTGTTCCCAGCACGGAAGCTGAGTATCTTGCCAAACACAACCTCGAGCACAACGATCTTAAACACCTTGCAGAAGATACGCCACTTATGGGATTGTTCAACCTGATAGCCCATCAGCTTGGTGGCTGGCAGCTATATCTTCTTGCCTACGTTAGCGCCGGACCCGACAGTCTTCCTCAGCAGTCTAAGGGAAAAAGCGGCTCTCTCAGTCACTTTGATCCATTCGGCAGACTATTCACTCGCGATCAACGGGTAAAGATTGCCCTTTCGACCCTGGGAGTGGCCATCACGGTGGCCATTTTGATCTATCTCAGCTCGATTATCGGCAGATTTGAGATTCTCTGTCTATACGTTGTACCCAATATCTGGGTGCACCACTGGCTCGGTAAATTCTAAGTCCCTAGCCCCATCTTAGCGTATTTACCGATTACTAACTTGCTCCTCACAGTTGCGATCACCTATCTTCACCACACGCATCCGTCAGTTTCCCATTTCTCAGCAGACGAATGGACCTTTTTGAAAGGATCGATTTCAACCGTGGACCGCAGTTTCGGCTTCATCGGCCGTCACTTCTTCCATGAAATCATCGACTTCCACGTCGTTCATCACGTGTTCTCCAGAATCCCGTTCTACAATGCCGAAGAGGCAACAAGAGCGATTCAGCCTCTTCTTGGGGACTCCTACATTCAGCAGAAGGATGAGGGCTTCCTAAAGTCTCTCTACACAACCTTCACAACATGCCTCTACGTCACAGATGCCCAGCTTGGCCAGGGCGTTTTCACCTGGGCGAGCAAAAAAGCAGACTAAAACACTGCAGCCCAACGATAAGGCCCATGCTGGATTCTTTTTTGGATATCCAAGCAGCTTACTTTGTTTCTTGGTTTGATTTCCCATTTTACTGTACAAAAAGAGCAATATATCATAGACTATAGACTTTTGTGAGAATAATACGCCGCCCCCGTTTCTCGAGCACCCGGAAGCAAGTCCTCTCTCACATGTATACCCCCTTGCCTGTTTTCTTATTTATTTTCCGCCCCGTACATTTCGAATATGGATAATTCTTTTATTTTATGTATTATAATAGAGTTGTTTAATATTACAGGTGCAATTGTTTGATCATATCCTGCCTCAGGCCTGCTCCCACCTCTAAAGACCATTAAAGACCTTTGAGCTTCTCTCAGATTCTAAAAATCTGAAGCACAAACATTATGTCATCTTACAATACTAACAAGTCAATTCAGGCTGACACTTCTTTTAATCTTCATCTTAATCACATTATCAATCAATTGATCAAAGTCCAATACCGCAAAACAGCCTACTTAGGTTGACTGGAGAAAATAATTGCAGTACTCCGTACGCAGAACACCCAACCACACACTCCGTTATTCTATCAATCCCACCGAAAATTGGGGAAATAGTCACTTGATTCAACCCCATCACATCGAGCCCATCGACTACAGCCCCATCTGCCCTCCCTAGGGCTTTGCTGAATTCTGTAGACATCGCCTTGCCGCGGCATATACGGCACTGCATTCATTCTGTGGTATAATTGACTTACCTCCAGCGCTACCCTAGGGCTTGTGTTGAAAAGGGATGTTTTGTAACATGTTAAACTCTCATTGGCGATAGTGCGTGATTTGACAAACTTGGATAGGTGGTTAGAAAGAAAAAACAGAGGGAGTGGTTGGATCATGTAAACGCTCAACTAACGAGAAAGCCAATGAATACAACTTGAGCTCTTTAGGGCTGAGTCAATCCAGATCGCAGATCAAACAATAGGTATGAGCAAACGCGAAAAAAAGGCTAATTATTTTATGTTTTGTTCCTCCTTTCTACACTCTATTTTTTTTTTTCTAGGGGAAGTATCGTATGAAGAAAGACATAAGAGCGAAAATAAAGTAACCTAAAGTACATATAAAATCATAAAGAATAAAGTAAACTCGTCAACAATCGTAGCGTGAAATCATGAGACAAAGTGATGTTAGGGGGAGGAAGGGAAATCACAGCAGACGCCATGACTCAAGAAGATATGAAACTATATAAAGGATAAGCAGACAGAGGCATCGCAGCCTCTTTCTCTATAAGGAAAAAAAGCAAGAAATAAAAAGAATATTCCATCCCCGACAAGCGCCGTATAATAAGCCACTGTAGCCTCTTAACGTCATTCCCCTCTTTGGACAACAAAAAAGTGCGGAAAGCAAAAATCCCGCAAAGAATCATCATACGCTCTCTTCGTCATCGGACTTGTAATTGTCATCGTTCCCTTCATCTGGCAATCCATCGGCCTCAAGGTTGTTGGACCTGATGCCAAAACTCAGCAGGAATCCAATGAATGCTACGCCACCAAAGACGCCAAAGGCCATTGCTTCACCCTTGGGTTTGACCCGGGTGGCTAGGGTGAAGAGGCTTCCGGATAAGAATGGCCCTACGGAGCGCCCTGCTGCAGAGAGAGTCTGGGCGAGGCCATTTAAGGAACCTAGGACTTGGTGGTTTCGGGCAGAGTTGGTGATCTGTCGAAAGTATGATGTTAGCGAGTGATTAGGTAGTTTGGAGACGTAGATTGAGTAACGTACCAATAAGAGAGCGCTGGTTAGCCCGCCAACAGTGGCGACGGTCTTGATAAGTAGAACAACACACAGTTCTATTGCGAGAAGGACAGAACCCTTTGACGCATTCACATCAACAGCAGCGCTGTCTTTATATCCGACAAACGGCATCAAGAGAAAAGAAATCACAAACCCCAGAAGACTGGCACGATACGACCATTTATTTCCCATCTTATCCCTGAGTTTGCCAAATATGCAAACTTGAAATAGAATGGTAACAACACCAGCGAAGGAAAGCGAAAGTCCAATTTCTCTTGGGGAGAGTTCGCGACCCGTTGGCTCTGGTGCTTGAGCAAAGATCGGGTAGAGAGAATTATAAGCGACATTCGCCAATGAGAAGATTAGGTAGGTGACGAGTAAGAGAATTGTATCTCGATTGAAAACTTCGTCATGGTCCAATCCTTCTGTCTGGTCCCTAGTGTGAAATAGCGGCGAACTCTCAATAGCTGCATCCTCGTCGGTTTCATCACCTGAGTCTCCGTGATAGCTCTGCCGCATTGAACTACTTGGGTGATGCCGATAGCTGGGACGAGATGGCGCCCGTACGTACGTCGGTCGTGAGGAACTTGTGAATTGCCATAACCAAGAAAACAGGTCTCGAACCTTCTTGCCCAATTTTGGAAAGGTGTTGGCAGTTTCAAGACTTTCATCCAGGAACACGATTGTCAAAATAAAATCCAACATCAGGACTGTAGCCGAAACAACGTTGGGGGTGAGATAAGGATAGTTTTCGTTGACTTGGTTGGCTTTTGAAACGAGAAGTCCGCCAATTATTGGCCCACTGATTCCTCCAATTCCATATATCACTGGCAGATATGTAAAAGCGCGGGACTGGTTGCTGCGGTTCGTAATCTCTCCCAAGCAGGTAGAGACAACGCCCTGATTCCCATTCACTATTCCCATCACGGCTTGAACAACAATAGCCTGCCAAAGTGTCCTGCAGAACCCAAATGCCAAAAAACAAGCCGCTGTGAGAATCGTGCCTGATAGAATCACAGGTTTCCGGCCAATATGATCCGACACCCACCCCCAAAAAAAGTTTGTCGCAAACTGCGCCAGCGCAAAGGCAGACGCAATGAGTCCCACGTACATTCCGACTTGATCATGATGGACGCTCGGAAAAGAAGCAGCCATATGCGGGAGATAAGGGCTTATGGAATTCAGAGCGGTTTGTTCGCTCAGTGCGATGATTGCGAGGATCGCCATTTGTCGCATGGGCAGCGGGGATTCGCCGCTGGAGGGCTCGGACTCGTCATTCGTGCTAGACGAATTGGATTCGCTTGATAGGGGTCTGCCGCGGGATTTGGGCGGAGGGGTCGAGAAGGTGTGATACTGCTGTCCTGAGGAGCGGCGTCCACCGGACGGGTTTGGGGAGGAAGGCATGATGTCAGATGCCGAAATCTGCGAGACGGGGAGAATTGCAGGCGACCGGAAAGTGTATTCAAACCCAGCAGCAAAAACTTCCCAACGCTGGACCTTCTAATTCTGGAGATCTCGTCACTCAAGATCCCTCGACAGGGACCAATCAGTGTGGAAGTATTACTGAACGGCCCTGCTCAGGAACTTCGGTGTCGCGTGGTGCTGGTCAAAGTGGTCAGCAAGGCGCTGTAGGCGTTGTAACCGGCATTTTGATTCACTTGACTATGGCATTGTCCGAAGGAAGCTGTATCATAGAGAGAACGAAGCGGGCATGCGTAAATTCGACAGATGCGGGAACTTGCAACGGACAGATTGGATGTCGGCGGCGACAGATGCGGATGAGGTTGGGAATGGGAATTGTGGCCGCGCTAGTGTGCTTGCTGCTTAGTGAGCCGCGGGCCATCTTATCAGATAAGATCCGGCTCCCGGCCATGGCCCGATCGGGGAAATGGGATATCCCTTATTTCTTTGCACTTCAGCCAGCGGTTTTGGTCCTGGTGTTCTTTTGTACTTGAAGATTGATGTCATAGACTGCAACCGGGATTCGGCACAGGAATGTGCAAATCCATTTTCTTGAAGATATAAAAAATCTCGCTGTGGCGGTGACAAATAACTTACATCTAAATGATGGCAAGCTATTTTTTACACGGTTGTGATCAGTCGGAGAATAACTCCAAAGAAAATTACCAAAAGCTGAATAATTCACGGGAAGCTGTATGGGCGAGGCAACCCCTGTAGTTTCTATCTCCCGATGGAGCGGATTACTCGGTAGGGCTGCTGGTACCAAGGGCCCTTGTCAGGACTGAAATGACAACGGAACAATTGCTTTGCTATCAATGATATGTCGAGCGTATCACAAAGGAACCCAATCGTTTACGCTGCGTACAAAGATGACAAGTACACTTGCCTTGAAGTCCGTACCATCGCTTTCAAGAATCGGACGACGGCTTGGCCCAGCTGAGGGGCGGTGAGCAGTGCTTGCCTCTCTCCCGGAGCTCCGGCCGGTGATACGGTTGTGAGTTCATTTGCCAGAGTCACTGCACAATGGCCACGTTGGCTTGGCCATGCCTTTGCGCAAGGGCATATTCCTGGTTGGGATTAGGCGGTTGGTTTGTTGCTCAAAAAGGAGAATCTGCAGCCGACCCACTGCTGTGTCTGGTCAATCCAGCCGAACCTTAACTTTACTTCAACCTTCATGTTTGATATTCAGCGTCACAACAACGGACGACTCGATAGCACGATGTACCTTGGCTGATGATTATTCGGATCGGTTTTGGAACCTTACTTTTTGTGCGTTGCAGATTAACTCTCAGCCTCATCTTGTCCTGACGATCTTGCATCTACCCCTGTTTGGACCCGTGGCCGCTTGCATAGCGGTGAATTCCAGGACCCAGAAATCAATGACTTTGAAGAGAAGGTCTGTACTCGAACGTGTGTGGAGCCATTATCCTAAATATATTTATGATTAGGTGACCTTGCATGTTCGTAAAAATAACGAATATTGTCCCTAGTTTCGGATCCTTCCGTGAAAATCATCATATCTTCCGGGCCCAGTGTGCGGCTCCGCGCCTTGCATCCACTTCCATTCCTTCTGGAAGCTTTCCAAGGCTCGGTTTTAGCCTGGCTGCTAACCAGTTCTTTGCATCTCCTATGAACTTGGAAGAGAAATTCAGGCGTTGATTTCAGGACAGCAAAAGAAAACATATGCCGCTGATCGTTGCGCAGCCCGAAGAATCTTCTAGATAACACATTTGCCTACTTCAAATATCCCTTATTCAATGATTACCTGATTACTTTACGGACTACGAGAGGGGCGAAATTGATTTTTAATGTCTGTTGCATTAGCTTGTTCCAACTCATCATAAGGGTCTCAAGTTGTTCCAGGAACAGCCATGCCACATGGCGATTCTAGTCGTTGTGTGTACATGTACAGACGGCCCCCGGAAGGCTTCTGCCAGTGCTCAATTTTCGATGCGGGAACGGCCCATTGGGAACTAGCACACCCGGGAGTACGGATCTTGGAGATGATATCCAAACAACCGTCATCACCCTATATTCAAAATTCGATTACTAACAGCCTGCAGCTACCAAATATATCCCACAACATTCATGCCATCTACACCTGACGGATGTTGGGAAGGCTAGTCCCGCCCCCGTGATTACGGTATTGCCCTGTGAGATTCCAAACAGCAGCCAGGTTGATAGAGCAGGGCTCTATAAAATGGATGTTGTGCTCCTGGTTGTTGACACTTTTTCCTCTATTCATAACCACAAGAGAATAACAGAAGGCATATGCTCATCTCGCCAAATACTATCTACTACTCTATTGACGTTCTGCTACCTTTAGTTCCTTGTTGTTTAACTGTCAATCTTTTCCTTTTGACCCCTTCTAAGAAACCAGCTCTATCCATTGTTCATCATCCGAGGTACAAGATGCAGCAAAATAAACAGCAGCTCATAAACTCCCTGCGCACCCACCGCATCAACACAGTCATCGAATTGCGCAGAGTGGAACGAGCCCTTGCCCAATATGACCCTAAAGAAGTTACCGAACCTCTCTCAAACGCCTGGCTCCACTACGTCAACTCGAACAATCTCCTTAGCGAGCTGAGATCTCTCACGAAGAATTACCCCTTTAGCTCAGAGTGCCTCGATGAAGCCAAAGCATTGGTCGTCGCCGATCCCCAAAGATCCCGCAGCTGGAACTACTGCTGGCTCGTTTTGCATAAGCTGCAGGAGAAGTAAGTAGATACCAATTAATTTGCTACTAGAATGATTATATAAAGCTGACATCCTGCATCGACAGGCAATTGATCCCGAAGCACGCAAAACAAATTGCTGCAAAGCCAGTGATGTGGGGTGGTAGAGCTCCGACGTCAATGGAAGTGGAGCAGCTGTCCAATGCATTTGTTGTGGAGTGGACAACGGCGCTCTGTCAGATGTTGCGGCGCTGGGATCAGCCTCCTGTTATTGCGGGACGCTGAGGCCTCAAGTGAGTGTTTCGGTATCATTTACCGAGCAGATATGATACCTTTACGTTCGGCTTCAATTTTGTTTTACTTGAGATTTGGTTCCTGTTATTTTGTTATTTTGTACCTTGACAAGTTTATCTGAGCCTCTCCTTTTTTAAAAAAAAGCTCATTATAGATGTCAGCTTCATCGCTTGCTTTGATTGTTTATTGGATAGCCGTCTGCTTAGTTTACTAGTTAATAAGCGCATAGGGGTCAATATGAGATCTTATCCTATCCAATGGCTTTGCGCATATCCCGTTTCCTTCTTGTCTGATTTATTGTTCCATCTTGGCTTCGCGTTCAGGGGCTCCCCGTTCTTTAGGAGAGTGGAACATCTCCTGAAGCTACTAAAGGCCGTGAGCATGCATCCAGACTACCAATAGTTGTTTACAACCTGCCAAGTTAATTTTGCGCTATATGGTCCTAGCCGTACTTAACGAGTTGAAGAACGGAGTTATCAGACATTCTAGTATTGCTGGCTGGGCATGTAAACATAAGAACCGGTCAATCGGGTATGAGTTCGGATTGAGACAATAGGATAGTAAACTGAGATTAATTTCGAAAGTTCTAGATACTTTAATATAGAGATGTGACACAGCAGGAGAGGTGGACCGGTTTCAGGGGCTCAGCCCTACTCGCCTGCAGGAATGCTGGTCTTGGGGCTTTTATTGGATGTGGAGATTTAGAGTCAATTTCGGTTTCGCTGCCTTGTCAGCAACTAAGGCTCCTGAAGTGGGCCAGTTTGATACTGTCGTAAATGGCCATTCAAATTATTGCAGCCGCTTTCTAGTTCTGGGAGATGGCTCAGATGGGACGAGTTGACGTTGAATCTGATGTTGTACATGTACGGCTGTTCCAGCATCAACCAATCGTATCTCAATCCGTTCATCCTCCTTATTAGTTAGCTATAAAAAGAGAAAATAATTCCCCTAGTGGCGATCTTCTCGCAGGGCTGCACGGGTATCTTACGTGCATGGGGCTGATACTATTCTTCTCGCAGGGCTGAACCAATTTCACCAGATCCTTCACGGAAACCATCCACAGCCCGTACTCGACGTTTGCCACGGGGACATACAAGGATCCCCTTGACACGCTAGCCCCGGCATTCGACTTGAACCCTTCCATATGGTTCGTTCATTCAGTTTTGTAATCCAGCCGATCTTCGGCCCTGCGAGATTATTCAGCATTCCGGCTGTGGACTTGGTGTGCTTATGTCAAATGTTTCAAATGGGACAGATTGGTTCGATGTTGATTTGATATCCAGATTCCTGTCCCTTGCTGGCACCCTTGCCGTCGCACTGACCCGGTAAAATGGAACCGCAATTTGCGCCATGCCAAAGCACGGCGTGGGGTGCTTTGAAGAGAAGGTCGGTTATTGGTAATGGTGCTAATATCTGGTTTACTGTCCATGTGTTTCTGTGAAGTAGTGCCTCGAAGCACCCGAGTTACTTACTTTACCTGCAGAGATTACAGGCCATCGGGCTAATTTCAGGGCCATTTTTAATAGTTGAAGCACTGATAAATGACCAATACCCATATTTGGGAAGGTGAAGACAATTTCCAGCAGAATAAAGATAATGGGTAACCAGGGATTCCGTTTCGAAACAAGGCCTGTCAGGGATGGGTTGCGCACCAGATCGCGCTATCTCAACTAGATGGACTCAATTGTACGCAATTCATCAGAAAATCTACAGAAGGAACTTGAAGCTAATGAACGAGCTTCGTACGCGATTTATTCCGAAACGTTGTTAGCTCGTATAGAAATCACGGTTATGGAGAACTTTGCTAAGACTACGAGTCCTAACCACTGCACTGGAAAACAACTAACTACATGATGATACAGAGTGAGCTGTGTATGTATAGAATTTACCTATGTTCCCTGAAAAAATTCCCCTTCGTTAACCGCTAACCGCCCGCGTGCTTCTAAGATGACCAGTATGACCTATTAAGCATTATAGTACAAGTATTATTAGCACCCAGAGAAGGAGGTTGCGGGGGGGCTAAACCCTAAAGGACTCTATGTTGTCTAACATTAGTAGTAATGCGAGAGCTATCCTCCTGAAATAGGGATACTTGAGACAAGACAGGATCGTACTCTGCATGCTGGCCCTAAGCAAGGTTTAATGCATTTAAACGAAGAGGAGGCTTATTTTTATATCATTAACACTCCGACGTTTCTCGGCTCTCGTTGAAAAGGATAGCATGTTACCCTCTCTACTCAACTATCTTTCAAGCTCAGAATACGAAGATGCGAGTCAACAGAGAGAAATATGCTCGAATGGGCTCCATTAATGCTAACTGCTAGTCGATGCTATGTTTGTACAGTACGAACAAGATGCGGAAGGTTTAATAATCACCATCATCACCACTCACAATTTTGAAAACATTATACGAGAAACATACACATACAAAATAGTCTCTATGAACTGAACTTTGCTAGAAATGCTTTTCAACGTTGCTTTCGATGACTTCGGCCCGACGAAGTGAGTCGGGGGGCCGGCAGCCCGAGAATACAAGGTCAGCGGGTATGATGTAATAGCCGCTCCTATTAATAGATGATCGACATATACTTTGGAGAAGGACTGACTCCTATACCTAGATTTATTATTAGAACGAGCCAATTTCCTATCCTGGAATCTATGATATATTTAAATGTACGAAGTGTTTGATGGAATGAGACGCGGGGACTCGACCTGATAACATTCATTATGTGAGATTATTGAATGCTTCGAGATAATCATACTCTCTACCTAGCATTGAAAAAATCCATTCAGAAAGAAAAGAAATCAGTAAATTAAGTATATCGTATTAAATCAAAGTATATACGATTTTTCTTATTTTATCACGTTCATATAGATAAGCCATTACTTGTCGCCGCTTGTTGTGACAACAGGGTTCGCTATTTAATCAGAACGCATCACAATGATTAAGCGCCTTCACCCGTTGACGGATACTGGCGGCCTTCTCGAAGTCGTCACCATTCTGTAGCTGAAGTGCATATTTATGCAATCGCAGAAACAATTGGCTAATGCAACGGCTTCTGTGGAGATAGGTTGTTAGAAAGCCGTAAGGAAGAAGTCTCTGAAACCACTTTGGATCCCTTTAGCACCTCCATCCTCATCCTCGCCTTCATCCCCCACTTCGTCATCCATCAAAGCCTCAACGATTCGTTTTGCCATTTGGCAATCGTAAATATCGTAATATTTCAGTCCATAGCTATGCATAAACATCACCGCGTTGCCCCACGTGTCGTTGATGAAGTCCAGCTCGGCTTTGGTGAAGTGATAGTCAGCGATATGTGCCTCCGAGTCGGCGTCACTGTCTTCTTCCTCCTCATCATACTCAATCTCATCACCGTCCTTCTCGTCCTCCGCTGCTCTTTTGAACGCACGCAGTACAGCACGACCCTTCGCACGATGCTCGTCCTTGTAAATGTTCCAGCCAAAGGAGCGAAGGAAATGGAATTCATTTCGGAAATGCTTTTTCAACCAGGTTCTCTCCTCCGCAGTGTACTCATCACTCTCATGAACGGCATTAGTAGCTTTCGTTTGGTGAGCGTGCCATTTCTCCCTCTCGGAATTAGGCCATATAGCCTTGATCAAGTAATGCTGTCCATGCTTTATGACGTGGGGACCGACCGGTGGGCCAACCGGGGGACCTCTCAGTTTTAGCTGGAAAAGTGGACTTCCTCCGTCGAAGTATGCGACACGTCTGTCTTCCTGGTCTCTGATTGATCCCCGAGAAGATGGACGACGTTCACCACCTAACTGTATTTTGTACTGGTCGAATATTGGACTGCCTAAAATGTTGCATAGGGAAGAAGGGGCATGTAGCACGTTCGTGAGACGCATAGTATAGTTAGAGGCTTGTCCACCACGTCCGGGGGAGCGTTTGGTAATTATCTCAACGGTACCGATGCCAACAACGGGAAGAGGCTTGTTTGACGGACCATGGAAGCCGTACAGCTCTGATTTGAAGGGAGTGTATTGGACAAACCATACTCGATCTTTGGCAACACTGCAATAGTTAGTGGGGCGTGGTTCGAAGTGGAAGGAGGATTTAGGTGTAAGAACTCACTGGACGTTGGAGTTGTTGGATAATACCCAGTCCGGACAACGCAAATCAGCTTGATGTTTAGCTTGATTCGAAGCCATTTTTGAGCACTGACTCGAGAACAATGTTCAGGGAGATGGCGTAGAGGTCGTTGTTGCGAGAAGAAGCAGATGATGGGCGGAAAAGAAGGCTGGTCGTGAGGCGTAGAGAAGAGGGAGTAATGGTCCTCTGAGAAATCTGGCTATCCTCAGTGTGAAGAGATATTCGTTTCCCTGACCCCTCAAGCTATGAGTCTGTGACCTGTGGATGAGGAGCTTTGTTCGCTGCAGATCATGGCTGGCAGGATGGATGTGATATATCCAATATGACAAGAGCTAGCCTAATCGGGACTACACCGCCAGATGTCCCATGGAAGACAAAAAAATGCTCCGGAATTCAGGGACATTTAAGGACATGTAAAAAACTTGCAGTATTTAAATATATCCTATACCATGGTAGGGTATATACTACATGCCCTTGGAATCTTAAATCAAAAATCAAAACCTATACATCACTACCGCTCCCTACCCCATCTGCCATCCGAATACAATCAAAGAAACATCAAAACATATCCAGTCCCGTACCTCGGTGTGTTGGACCCTCGTTGCTTTCCATGAAGAAAAGAGAAGAGAAAGAAAAGAGGATCAACAGTATTCATGACGGAGCGGTGTCCAACGCGCCCCTATCTGAAGTTCACCATGGAGAAATATGAGAGGGTAGCATATTGATACCAAGATTTCGAGAGTACGTAACAGAAACGCAAAAGATATTGAGAAGAGGACCTTTGAGCAGGTGTTCGTTTTTGATGTTAACCTCAGACTCATAGTTCAGACAAGTTTGAGGAGAGGATTGATTGATCAGTTGTTTTTCTGACATTTCAATCATTGGTAGATCTGGTAACAAATTAAGATTTCAAATTCAACGCAGCCAACAAACGCTAACTCATGGCTCATATTGATACACTCCGCACGAGCCGCCACCTTGTTTAACAAATCAACAAGGTCGAGTTGAAGATACGTATTTCGCATCAATTAGCTGTTAGAGGAAGGGCGGCAGAAAACCCACACCAAAATTGCCTTGCCCTGAGACGAGGAGATAGCTCCAACATAAGTTTCTATAAACCGTCCGGCCTGGGCTGTTTTTCGCCCTAGATTTGTGATGCTTGAAAATCTAGGAGTTGGGGCCTGATTTTTCGTCTTGGGAGGATATAATATGGCCTACGTCCCGGACCCAGTATTGCGACGCGCCCCTCGATGACCAATGATATCAGATGTATTGCGACCAAATAGAAAACATGGCGGTTAAAGGAGAAAAAGAATTTCTGGTGAGTTAACTTCATTAGAAGTACTAGGGCGAAAGAAGGAAGAACAAGTTTATTTAAGCATAACAAGGGGGTCGATGCGGCAAAGGCATCGTTAATGTCCTCCAATCATAGCCTGGACAGCCCAACGGGCAGTGCGAGATCGAAAATAACCTTAAAAGATCTATTTCATCAAAAGCCCGACTGCCCAAGGAACGCTCAATCCTCTCAGATCACCATAATGCTGTCCAACGCCCAGGAAAGCAACCGGAATTCCAGTGGCATGGACCATGCTGACAAGCGTGCCGACCATATCACCCACTGTATCACACTTGCTAATGATGAATCCATCAAGTCCCCGACCAGCACCAAAAGCCTGGTTGAAGTTCCTAGCCTGCATAACACTGTCTGTACCAACGAGAGCTTCGCCTACCATGAAGATTTTATCGGGCTGCGCAAATTTGGCAAATTTCTCCAGCGAAGACATAAGTCGTTGATCGTTGTGTCGACGACCAGCAGTGTCGATGAGGACAACGTCAAACTCATTTGCCGCACCGTAGCTTACGGCGTCCTTGGCCACGTTGGCGGCATCCTTGCCGTAGCCCTTTTCGTATAGCTCCACGTGGCCAACGTTTTCCCGGGAGCTCAATTCTTTCAAGTTGCGCGCATGCACACGCAGTTGTTCGACTGCACCGGAACGGAATGTGTCGCAAGCCGCGATAAGCACTCGATAGTTGTTTTGGAGCAAAAAGAAGCAGATTTTGCTAAGATTGGTGGATTTCCCGACACCATTCACTCCTACAATTGAAATGACATACGGGCGGCGCTGTCTTTGTGCGGTCGATGGGGCAGTAACGGCTTCTATTTCGCGAAGGATATCCAGGGATGATGTTGGGGTGAGGATTTTGCGCAGAGACGACTCCATTGCTGACCGAAGAGCAGCGTCGATGCTTTGGAAGCTCCCCGTCCTTTTACCAATCAACTCTTGTTCAACTGCATCGCATAAACGAACTGCTGCCTCGCGGGCGACATTCTTCTTCAATAAGTGTTCCTCCATAGCTTTAAGAGGCTTTTCCAAGTCTGCTTTTGTCAAGACTTTACCACCAACAAAATTTCGGAAAAGGCCACTAATAGCGCCCAAGCTGGAACCTACGATGCCGTTAGAGGTGCCGGCCTTCGATTTCGCAGCATCCGCATTTTCCAAAATAGAGTGAACTTCATCGCCAAGGTCCTTGAGCACAAACTGGCCCTTCTTAGTCTTCGTTCCCCAGGAATCCTGATCCACTGCTTCCAGAGCGGGAGTAGCTGTCGCTTCTGGCTCAGAGCCGTTCACATTCGGAGCGGAATAGTCGAGAATTTCGTCATCGTCCTCGTCCGCGAAACCCTCGGCATTCCACTTGCGCATTTTCTTTGCCCCCGATTTAGCATTCTTCGCTTTTTTCATACTGTCCTCGCCCGACGAAACATTTGCATTTGCATTTGCAGCTTTACGTGCGCGACGGGAGGAGCGACCGCCTGGTCCAGTCTTTCCAGTGAGGATGTGATTTGGTGTAACCGGTCTCGATGTCTCTGGGGTTTGGGATGGCGAACTCTCGTTTGAGTTCCCCGCGGCCCGCGCAGCATGATGCTGCGCTGTTGAGTAGTTAGTAGGCCAGAAGTCAGGCGGTTCCGCAAAAGGGAAACATACCAGGGAGAAGGCCGGGAATAGGGGGCGGGGGCGGGCCTCCGTTATCTGCTTCAACAAGTGTATCTTTCTTCTCCTCTACCGACAAAGAAGGCCGACTTCCTACAGCTGTTCCGGCAGCAGATTCCAACTCCTTCACTTGTTGATCAAAGTACTTGTCAAACGGGTACTCGATAGCTCTCGAATTTGGTTGCTTGAGCTGGTCCTTATACATTTCCACGAAAATCGTTTTGATATTATCTAGCAGTTCATCGATCCATGTTAAATGAAGCAGTGATTGGTAGACAGCCTAAATTCGAGTTCAACAAACCCAGTATTAGCTTCTTATCCACTGTACGCTGCGTAGAGGGGCAAACCATGTAGTTGCGATGTATTAACGTACCACGAAGATCAGACCAAGATCCTTTGCCCGTTTCCACTTCAACGTATACTTCTCCTTCTTATATCGCGGAGCCACACTACCGGCGCCAGACTCTTGCTGGAGCTTCTCTTCAATAAAGACATCGTTGATCAAGCTGTTGATGATTTGTGTTCCCACCGGCGCATACGATCTTGACCACAGGACCACGCCGGAGGTGGTTATGATTTCGAAGGAGTCGAGCATAGCGGGCGCTCGTTAACAACAATAAACAGCGAGCGTAAGAGGGCAAGAACAGTATAAACAACAGTATCCCTCGCTGTCGAGATGATATTTGGATATTGATATTGCGGGCGGAAAGGCCGCAGCGGGTGCACGGGCCAGCCTTACGTCAGCGGGAACAGACCAGATCGAACATTTTGTATTGCGATGACGGCAAACGCTCACTAACCTCAACCTCCATCCTCCATTCTTATATTAACTATCCTCGTTTCGGCTTCCATTCCGACCCTCTCCCGCACTGCGTTACATATCCCTGATCCTACCAAGACAGTAGACTCGATTGGAACCCCCTCATTGTCTACCCCACCATCATTAACCCCCCGCTAACCGCTCGTTCGGGACACCGTTGCCTTTCGATGCTCTATCCCACCGTCTCTACGGCCCGACCCTAACTGATCAATCCCACTATGCACCGGACTCCTTTTGCTCCCGCGCCCGCTCAATCTCCTCCTCTTCACCATCCAGTTCCTCAGCATGTGTCCACCGTCCCGATGATGCGGTCTCCGCCCCCTCCAGCTCCCCAACATTCCCAGTCCTCTAGCTATGGGAACCCTTACCAGCCCGCCCCTGCGCAGGGCGGTAGCGGGACTTTTGCGCCTGGTTTCGGCGGGTTTATTTCAGACCCCACAGCGCAAATGGGTTTCCAGGTGGGAAAGAGTGCGGTGATGGCAGGACAGGAATATATGGAACAGAATGTATGACTTCATTTCCGAGAATCGTCATCTCAAAAAACCCAACCCCCCGGCTTCGTATTTTGGACATGCAAATCTGACTGCCCAATTTGATACAGTTAAATCGATATGTCTCAATTCCGGCTCTTAAACACTATTTCAACGTTTCGAATTCATACGTATTAAACAAGCTCACGCTTGTCCTCTTTCCCTGGAAACATAAGCCTTGGTCACGCCAACAAGCACGTTTAAATTCCGTCCAGTCTGGCGTGAATGGCCAAATCGCGCAAACCCAATACACATCAATATATCTCCCCCCACGAGATGACCTTAATTCCCCGGATATGTACATACCCGCCATGGCATTGTTGACATATATTATCTTGTCGACTGCCCTGGCAGGTCTGCGCGGCGTGTTTCATCCCGAACTTTTGGGGTCCATCACCACAACTGCGCTTGCAGTAGTCTTTTTCGAAATCCTCTGTCTGAAGGTTGCGATGTACATTCTCAGCATCAGTAACGACTCACAATTACTCGATTTGATGGCTTATTCGGGATATAAATTTGTCGGGATTATCGTGACGCTCGTCTCGTCAGAGATCCTTACTCCGGGACAAGGAACAGGCAGCTGGGTTGGCTGGACAGTATTTACTTATACATTCCTTGCAAATGCGTTCTTCCTTGTAAGTCTTTGTATTTACTGAGCCTTCTGCCCCCCGTAGTATTTGCGTGCTAACATCATATGCTCCAGCTCCGATCTTTGAAATATGTTCTGCTCCCAGATTCCTCCAGCGACTCTCCAATGCGCGGAGGCACAATGCCCACCGTTGCACGCTCACAACGTAACCGAAGAACTCAATTCTTATTTGTCTATTCGTACGTCGTTCAGTTTGTCTTCATGTGGGTCTTGAGTCGCGAAGATCCGGTCGCGTCAGCTGTGGTATCCAAAGTTGGGGGAGCCGCCAAGAGCTCATAGAGCTACCCACACCTTTTCAAGTTTATATACCCTTTGCATGTTCTACGTGGAATGGAAGATAGCGCGAGGAAAGCGCATGGCATTTACGCGGTTCTCTTATTTCAAGGCATACAGGCCCAGACACCGGCATGAGTGCCAAATCATCTTTCCGATAATAGGAGTCATCTTCTCTGTTTATGAAGCATCTTTGTGATACCTCTTTCATCTCTCTTGTTGTTTTTAGGTTTCCTGTACGGGTCAACTATATCTTTATTGGTTGCAGCTTTCGGTTTCACGCCATATGTTGCCTACATATATTCTTACTCATTTGTCAAGGCCAGGTGTGGTAGGAGTTTTCGTATAAAAATGGAAATTATGATGTCTCGACAACCTAATTATCTAGAATCCTTGCTTCTTCGTACCGTCGGTGTCCGGCAGAGATATCAGAACCATACTCGTACCCCCCCAAGCAAGTTCCTGCCATAGAATATCTCTCAATGCCGCCAACACCCTGAACCTTAGGTACCTTTCCCAGAGATTTTCCTGGAAGAGAAAACATAACGCCAAGGGAAAAGCGACAAGCAACGAACTTTCGTAACAACCTATTATTCCAAATGAACCTCCTCTTTGTCGACTCCTTTCTGGGCCTTTACCGGTCTCCCCTTCTCGTCCTTCACACCTTGGCAGTCGCACTCTTCCGTGTCTTTCCCACATTTCGAACACGGTACACGGATGCCATCCATATCATACTTGTCCCTGAATCGTCTATCAATCGGCCCCTTCAGCAGCTCTTCGTCAAACGGGATGTGATATCTCTTTTCGAACCAGTCACAAGCTTCGTTATAGGAAACGTCGTTGCCTCCTCCCTGCCCATATGTTTCGACGTACTTTGTCAGGTATATGGCAGCCCGGTCCACCTCTTTTCCAACAATATCGCCCACCTTACGGGCAAAAACATAATCCCATGCCGGCACAAGGATCATGATGCGGGTACCATGATAGAATTTTAAATGACCCTGGAAATCCTCCTCCAAATTGAGGTTCGACTTCGTTTCCCGTTTGAAGCATTTCTCTAAGTCCTTGTCTAGTTCATCCGGTATACTTTCCACGGCGTATTTGACTGCCTGCTGAAGCAAGGTATAGTCTTCATCCCCGACTTCGGTGTAATATTCGATGTCGGATGTAGTTGTTTCCAGATCGAGCAGCAAATCCACAAGTCCCAGGGTGGTGCCGCCGATCAGAAGGCGTTTTCCGGGTTGGAGGTTGCCGTTTTCCTCCAGGTATTCATTGATATATTCGTAGACCTTTTCTAGTGTCTTTTTAGAGAGTGGCCGAAGAGAGGAGCCCACAAGACTCGGCCCCGTATCTTCTGATGGGGTCTCGCTTGTGTTTGAGTCCATGGCAGTAGATGTTATGGGGTGATATAGTGTGGACCTATGACAGGAAGTTGGTGATTCTGGTAGAAGTAGGAGAGGAGTGTATTGGGGAAAGGAAAGGGAGCGGGTGGAAGATATAGGCCTCTAGCTCAAAGGCGGATGATTAGGATTGATGATATCCGGGTGGATGAAGTGACTATAAACAGGAGAGAAACCATTTCTTTTAATAGACTCTGTACATGTCTTTTAATATAACATCTTTTTGTGGGTTAACTTTTTGTCATTGTGAAGTGAGTGTTGCAAAAGTGCCTATGGTTTTCTTTATTTGAAGTGATTTCAGGGGGGTGACCAACACCGTTTAACTACTGTTTTCATCATCATTGGTGAAAGAGAAAGGCAAGGCAAAGAGAAACATGCCAAGGCAAGGTAGAACAAAGCAATAAGAGACACCATAAGAAAAGAAAAGAAATTCATATCAGAATTATTTGAAACGCTATCAGTCTCATGATCAAGTCATTGTCATTCAGTGCTTTATATTGGGATATCAAACTCGTTGAAGCCCCGCGATTTCATCGGTTTGACAAAGAAAAAAATGAGTAAATACCCTTCTTCAAAGGCTGAAAATAATCTTAAAATAAAACAGTGCAGGAAAGAGTCACAAATTGGTTGACGTGCTGTAGAAAGAAAGCAAAGGGATAAAAGATTCAAAATTTAGGCAGTCTCCCCACAAACAGCTCGTATAGCATAAGTACAATATCCCAGCCAAAATAAATCAAGCATAGAAATGCCGAATGCATCAAAGATCTAGAATTTCATCACTCCTAGACATGGCCGAGCACATAGCAGTAACCGTCAATTGCTGAAAGAACCAATGGAGCCCTGTCAAAGAACGATCGAATTGGAATACCAACTGAAGATGGACGGGCGATCTAAATACAAGGGAGGCTACGTCTCAAAGTCGATACAGTGTCTGCCAAATTCAGATGTGTTCCGCTTAGCAATCCGCTCGACAAGCCGTTCAGACACTGGCTTGCAGCCAATTTTTTTGGGCCAACTCAAGATATCAGAGATTGGAACGGCATCGAGAAGTTTGCGCGACCATATACTGAAATAAGTATTCACCGGCAATATCTATTTGTTCAACGACATGATGACAGGTGTATGTATCTATAAGGTTGCCTGATCGCAAAAGGCATAGTCGTATGAAGGAGCGAGAACAGTAAACCCCCCTCCTTAAAGACTACAGAGTTCTGCCTGAAAGCCTCGTCCGTCAAGTACACACCTACTTGCTCTGGGACGCATAGGGTTTTCAGGAAACTGATGTCGTCAAGTCCAAGCTTGTCCATGGCTTCGTAAATGGAGGGGATGAGCGCTTCGGCCTGTTCGTTCGAAAGCCGGTAGTTGAAGAAAGTGATATAGCTATCGCACTCTGTGAGATCTAGATGGACAATATTAAGCACACTACCCTCGCTATGACAGTGATGTCAACGTCTTTCGAGGCCAGGTGTTCGGCGATGTAGCGGAAGGCGGTCAGCAGCCTTTCTCTCGTAAAGCATGTTTCGTTGTAGATGTGGGAGTGTTCGCTTGCTTTTTCAGGTGGCCTTGATATATTTCCTGGAGAACGGCTTCGGCGCGATGGAGGTAGGGGGCTGTACACTGGTAGGGACATAGAGGAGCGATATTCTGAATTGTACGAGGGTGGGCGGGTCCCAGAAGTGTAGGATGGCGGAGGCCCTCTTCTGACCGTGGAGGAGAAACATCAGCCCATGATGATGAGTCTCTGTAAAGAAAGAATGAAAGCTTAAGATCTTGACCTAATTTGTTAGCTTTTGATTCTTCCAGATCCCGCGTTGATATGTAAAAAGAGAAAGTCAAGAGGAGTTGGAGCGCAGAGTGGAGGCCTTTTATAGACAATTGAAATGAGCTAAAGAATCCCTTGACTATCTTGAATAACCTAAAAGTAAATATATAAGCTCAAGAGCATGGAATGGCCTTGACATAGCTAGATACGCAGGCGGTAGCAAACGGCTCTCGACCGGTGACGGTCATCGGCTTTTTCCCATATCTCGCAGTCCATCAATCATCGCCGCATTAACCAGCTAAGTTGAAGGCACGCTCTCATTGGGAATGGCAATGGGGGATAATTTTGCATTTAGCAAACGGAGTAGCTGTAGGAATCGCTTGTGGCTACAATGAAGCCGTCAAAAGCACCTTAAACACTTTCAAACTGCGCTTGGCCGTTTCAATTAATAGCATAATAATGACCAAATGTGCAGAGAAGAGTGTTTTTTGCTCTTTGCAATCGTCATACTCCATTCGTGAGGTATTTGCAAGCAAATGAGTCTAGCTAAACCCAAGTGTCCCTTTTGCGGCGCATGTGGTGAGATCTTCAACCTTCCAGACACCTGTATCGTGAGAATACAAAATGCTCGGTTCCATTGCAAGTTGACGAGCTACCGTATATCCTCACTTCGAGGCTTTTTGCGCGTTTTAGACTAAGGGGATTGTTTTGCAGATAGATCACATGGCCTCAGCTGATATTCTGCACATCGCGCGAGTGCGGCGGTTCGTATCATGTGTTAAGATGAGCTCCTGGTTGCCGGTGATGGCCACTTTTTGCTGAAATTGCCGAATAAGCGTATTGGGCCGACTAGAATTCGGAAAGCGAACCAGACTGCGTGAGATCATCAACATGTATTATAACCCACCGTTGAGTAGATCTATCTGGAAGTCACGCGTCGGATATATAAACACTGTGATTGGTGACTTCGGATCTAGCGTCCGAGCTCCTGAGATTTGGTGTAGGTTGTTATGTTTCGCTAGGAATAGACGTAGCCATTTTGCCGTAAGGCTGAACGACCGCACTGAGATCGTCACCGCGGACGAGAAAAACAAAGCTGCCAGAACGACCCAAATGGCGGTTCATGCAGTCTGAATTGTTATGCAGCCCTAAATTTATTTTCGCCCATAACAGTGCGTCATGACGAATCGGCTATAAAAAGACGCGTTTCCAAAATTGTCCTCATGGCTGGCATACGCCGCCAAAGATCTATAATTAGGGACCAATGCCTGCAAGTACAGCTGTTCTATCGTTAGATTCCTAAAACAAAGGAAGATATGACCTGTAGTCCAGTACTTACCTCCCCTGTCCGAAAGAGCCTGAATAGGAGCCAGATTTATCCATCCATGGACAGTAATGATGAGTTGCAACACGCAGTTTGAGAGCTGCAGAAGATGAAGATTATGTGGCCAACTTCCCCTGAATCATTCCAATCTTCAGAACTTGAAATAATTTCATCCTGATCCTGGAACTAGACAGCTTTAAAACATTAGAAAGAAACAAATGGCTAACAATAACAAAAGGCTTCATTCTAATATCCAGATTTGAACGCCGGAGCAATGCGCGTGTATATACATCCTCGTTACTGCATGAACTCAAGACCAAAACCACTGGTCTTACATATCCCCATGCGGCACTCCTCGAACTGCCGATTAATTAGAAAGAATAATGCTAAGCCAGCGTAGCATTAAAAAGTAGATGCCATCCAAGAGTTAAAAGAGACTAAAGACCAAAAGAAATATCATGCAGATGACAGAAGAGCGAAAACAAAACTTCGAAGCGAAACAGAGCCAGGCTGTTGAAATGAAGAGCAACGAAACTCTAGGAAGAAATTAAGACGTTAAGACAAATACATCTTAGAATAATAAAGTAAATCGCAATTCTTTACAAAGTGCTCGTCGCGTATCGCTCGACAAGCGAATCATCGTAGTACCATGCTAGATGTGGCGCCGGCGCCGCGTGAGCATAATGTGTCATATCTGGCGGTGGTGGTGCTGTCATCTGTGACCACGCATATGGGTCCATTGCCATTTGGGGTCCGCAAACGCTGGTGGTGACAGGGACCGCTGTCATCATATTTCCGACCTGTGCATTGGTGATGGCTGGGCCTGCCATCATCTCGGCGCCCGCTGCTGGGCCCCAAGCGGTCGCTTGTTGTACCCTTTGCTGCTGTTGCTGTTGCTCATGCTGCTGTTGTCTTTGTTGTTGCTGCTGCTGTTGATGCTGTTGTTGCTGTTGTTGCTGTAGAAGCTGCGAGGAAGCGTGCGAATACAGCTCGTGTTCAGCGTTGTCGATTGTAGCATCCCTTTGCAACTTTTGGTACAGCGATCTCACTATTTGTGAACCTTTCGCAGCTATTTCAGAATAGTTTGACAGATCATTCAACAAGTTCAAAGCTTCCAGAAACACAGCGTTGGCAGGATTCTCGAGATCAGAGTTTTCCGTCAAAGCTGCAAGCCCCTGACGTGACAGGTGAACATAAGCTCGCCTATTCCTCCTAAGGCCCCTTAGACATAGACCAAGAACCACGGAAGATTCCAGTGCCACTAGGTTAATTAGAAATAACCTTTTGCTGCCGCCGGGTAGCATGTCCGCCAATCGTATGGTTGATTGTATAATATCCATCGAGTACTCAATCAGGTTCCTTTGCAACTTGAATGCTGTTTTTTGCTCCTTCGCAGATGACAGGTCGGTAAAATTTGGCTCGTGTAGGAGCCCCGTAAAAGGTCGATGGGCGGTGGCTAGAGCGCCTATTATCACCACACGCAACTGTTCTCGCTTTAGGGGAATGCTTGGGAGGATAGCGTCAAACTGTTCGTCAAAATCCGAAAGGCGATATGGAGCAGGCAATGTAGATACGATTTCGGTGTTAATAGTATCAGCAGTGGCTAATATCGAGGCTGGGTTCGGAACCTTGGACTTTCGTTCTTCCCTTGCATTTTGAGCACTGAGGAGCCTCGAAAGCCGCATTTGAATGATTCTATCGGTGAATGGGGTAGGAGCGCCAGGCACGGAGGGTGCTGCAGGGAGTGCGTCACGAGGAAGATCGACGTCGCAATATACGTCTGGAATGAGCGGCCAGTGACCTTGGAGTACCGACATCAATCTAATAAATGGGTGTTAGTGAGTTGTCTGGATCAAGTGGGACTTGCAGCTTCGAGGGATCCAGCAGAGTGAAGAGTGCCATACTTATCCCACATGTAAATGGTGCCGAATATTCGCCTTCGCATTTCCATTTCAAACTCGGTAACTTTAACCTTAGGGTTCTCCAAGTGCAGCTCTAACATGTGTGCCTCTTTTACGACATCACTTAGGACGATCCAGCTTTCCCTCAGGTTCGACTCGTTGGTGTGAAACGACGCGTAGTAAAAGAGATGTTGGATCCTCGTTAATGAAGTATGCCTGGGACGAAAAGAGTCAAGAGCATTGGCGGCATTTTGGCACTGCATCTCTAACTCTTTCAACGAGCATTGCAGTGTTCCTTCGTGAGGGTAATTTGGATGGGGAAGCAGCTGTATGCTGCATAAGCATAGCCGGAGAATCAAGATGCCAAACTGAATATCATCACTTTCTTGGTAGGTCGTTTGCAGCCACCACGAAGTATATCTTTCCATGAAAGTCGGAGGATAAGTCGTCTCATAAATCCAATTTACTTCCTGCAGAAAGTATTGAATAAGGAAGTCGACCACATGTCTATCCGGAAATAAATCAAGGATAGCATCTCGATTTCGTCGCGGATCGTGAGTTGCTTTACCGATACCGGACGGAAGAAAGAAAGAGTTCTCCGAAGGCCTGCAATTGCTCAATTGCCCATTAGCAAACGAGCAAGCAGCATAAAAATGTGAATGGGCTGGGTTACGTACGATGTTCCTAGGACCTCTCTGGCAAGAGGGCTAGCGCTTCCTGTCACATAGCCCAAGCTTTCTAAAATCTCCGAATCGCTTTGTTCAGCGTACTCATCTGTCGCTACTATTAATTAAAAGAAAAGAAAAGAAAAGAAAAAAGGGCGAGGGTTAAGATAAGACAGGAATCAGACTGAACGAACCACTTCTTGTCGAACTTGGAGGCGAAAGGTCGCCCGTGCTCCTATTTGCTGTTGAAGTAGATCGCTTGACAGTATGGTCGTAGCGGCAGAGATGAGCTCTTGAGCCGGCGCAGTTATTGCATGGCCATTGTCTATTGCACTGTGAATTGGTGAGCGCCATCCGGGCAGTGCAATGCAGAAGCTGAAGGGGTATGTATACATACTTTTTGCTTTCTTCGGCTGCATTCTGAGCAGGAACGGACTAGTCTTCTTCTTGAGCCTTTTCGCGCAGGGGTATCGGACGGCTGTGACATTTGCATGCTTAAGTGTTTTGTTTACGATGAGTTTCTTGAAGAAGACAATTGAAAGCTCCAAGCAAATTTAAGATTTTGGGGGGAAGGTAAACGTGAAATAGATTTACCCTTTCCCCATCTTAAATATCGCAGAATGGAATTGTCAAACAATAAAAATTAAGGGTTATGTTTAGCAGCCTTACTTCTAGGTTTGGAGTAAGAAGTAGTTAGTTGCATCACTAAAAATATCGCCCAAGAAAATGTTAGTACGCCCCAGTTAAATGCTTGGCACAATTAAAGCTGGGTCCCTGGAGAACAAACTCACCTAGCGCTATCCTAGTGCTATTTAGAGAGATGGCGGCGCGGGCTGCGTGGGACACAGTTCCGAGCATTTTCGGGACTGAAACCTGAAACATTGGACACAGTCTTGGTCAGGAGAAGCATGCTGAAGAATGTCCATTTCTAGAGTTGAAATGCTTTTCCCCTATTATCAATGAGTTGCGTCAAGAGAGCCAAACGGATAGTATGCATTATGCAGGCAATTCTCGGGGAATTTAAGCCACGGAAGCCACGGCCAGATCCCTGTGCTATTTTCTTAAAATGGAACTCCAGGCCAATGGACCGTGGACCGACCTTCACGCCAACATTATTAATAACAGTGGTATTGTGTTGCCCTAGGCAAAACCTGCTATTTCGGGTTTGGCTTCAGCCTTCAGCCCATCATATGAACGATAGGGCCCTCTACTGATGAGCGTTTTTAAAACTAACTGGACCCGTTTTCGTGCGCTAAAAAGGGGTCTACCGTCTAGCACGGAATCTCCAAGTATTATCGACAGTTTCTGGCCCCCATGGGCCACAGTTATGGAATGATGAATAATAATTCATTAAGCGATAGTTCTGCACATTATTATCAGGAAGCTCTTCTTTCCCCTCTCTTCGTTCAGGTGATAGCCGCACGGACGATATAACCTGACCAATCATGAAGACGATATGGTTCATATTCTGGGGTTTTCGACTTTTCGGTACCGTCACGATTTTCCCCTCAGGAGAAGGCCCGGCGCCCCGGCGACCTAGCAATACCAAGAACGTTGCCCTAGTGCGTCAATAATATAATGATAATAAAGAACGCAGGCAAAAGAACCCATTTCGACACCGCTCCTCTGAGCATTATGATATTCCCCAACTGCCTTCTCCCTAGCGATGTATGTGTCGGACATAGGCGACGCAGGTATTGCCGCTCCTTGGGACAGTGGGGAGAAGACAGGGTTTCCAACTTCGGGATTTGACAAGAACTGCCGGAGGTGCCGCTAGTTCAGTCATAAGGCCTGAATTAACTCAGTGGATCATGGAGACTGGTGGTGAAAGTTGTGAATTTGTCACTTGAGAAGATCTCCACAGGCCTTTAAAAGACGCGACGATCAGTGGACAGCGATCCGTCCTGCATATTGCGCAGCGAGGTCTTCGACTCGCACGCCAGCTTAACTCCGGCGGGGCCGATTTGAGCTTGGTGAAGTATGAAAGCTAATAACTCGTCAGCTATCCTGCACATCTTCAAGGGCTATACCTTTTTCGAAGACGGGCGACTGTGCATTTGCAAGTTCACGAGCTTAGGGAATTGTCTCATTCCCGCCGCCCAATCCACTAATTTGTGGACCACAACGGGCTTTGATACCAAACCCATGGGTTTACGTGATTCGAGCGTTACCCATGTTATCTTCATTAGCATTGAAAAAAGCTTTCTTTGCTCTCCTCCTTTTGTCGTAGTGCTGTTGTTTTGTACAGTATTTGTCATGGAGATAGTTAATCCAGACCTAATGATGTCACAGGGGATCCGATCTACCCTTTAAACACAGAGAAGGACGAAACGCGCGCTTTGATTTGGAATGTATCATGCAAAGCGAAGTTGTTGGTTTACTAGACGCTTGTGTCACGCCATTTAATCCACCTGGAGTTGTGGTTCGTGAATATGTCTTCTGATGCTTATCTCGGACAAGATCGATTGTGGGACAGTTGACTGACAAGAAATCCAAACTCCAGCGACGCCCCGTATTTTATCAGCGTGTTGTCCATGGAGTGCAATCTGTGGATAGGACCCAACTCCAGCTTTGGGATAGATAAATAAGTCGGGGAAAGTTGAACAGCGAGGACGAGGTACACCTTGTGGGCCCCTAAACCCAAATTCAGCAAAGTATTATTGAAAACGCTAGTAATCCCACGGTTACATACCTAGGGACATAGGTGCCGAAAATTTTGAGTGAAAGGGCATCATTGAAAACCTAGAATGCTGTTATCTTTTTATAAAAACAGGGCATATCGGTATTTTCTGGGGTAAAGACGTACACACAGATAAAGTTTTTTTTCGGGGTATCCGACTTTGCCTTCATGGGCACGATGGTGGACTCTGCACATTTATACAATACATGGAGCTTCTCACGGTCAAGTCCGACAGTTGCACATGATGGGGAATATTCTGAGAAATAATGAGATAATAAATAATGGCGCAAATATCCCCCATCGTGGCCCCCGAGGTATGTACAGATCGGATGGCTCAAGTAGGGGTTTGTTGGTCCGTGAATTGATACTGGTGAGGTCCATATACCCCTGATTTCGAAAAGAACAATTCTAGCGTATTCTTTGCTTCTCTCGGAGGTTCAGCCGTTGGTTACCAGGGGGTTGGTTTAACGCCGAGACGGAAACTTCCCGTCCAGGGGTATATTATTCAGATGGGCGCGCTGACGGATCTCATACAGCCGAAGGGCCGAAGCTGGCGAACCTCTCTCCCTTGACTTGGTTTATTATTTTACGTCTGGCTAAGCTAAAAAGCCGGGTAAAAATATGGCGACAACAGGCAACAGCACAATAATATCGTGCATTGAGACGGAAGCACCGGAAAGCTTTCGAGAGTGGAAATAATCCCTCACTATGTAGAATGATCGTTCTGAAGGGGATCCAAATATAAAGCATGAGACAAATATCTGCTTGAATATCTCGCAAGATTAGCATTTCTGTCGGGACTCATCTGTAGTACTCCGTATGATGAGAGATAATGAATAAAGCGGCTGTTTCAAGAGGGCCACCCCCAAGAAAAGCCGAAGGGCACACAATCGTTGACGACGAGCAGGCGATAGAGGAAGGTATGTCGAGAAGTAGCTGTTGGTAATGATACGTAGCCTCCCCGCCATTATCTCCTTGTCAAAATCTCCAGACTCCTGGGCTCCCGTGTGGCAAATTGTGGATGTTCGGCCTGACGTTGTTGGTGTTGGGCAGTACGGTTCTGGTATAGCATGCCCCCACCGCTGCAATGACCCAGCGGGTCGAGTAAACCGGTTAAGTTTTGGCGACGTAAACAACTCCCCCTTGGGGCTGGATGTTCATTTTTGCGCAATCCCAGTCCGCCACCCTCCAGATACTGAGTCCGTTCACAACCCCATGTAGATTCCTTTCATGATTGTCCACGAGCCAGTTCCAAAAGCTGGAAGCCCAAGCACGAGAAAGTAATTAAGGCGTCCTTCCCGTTTGGCCTGAAAGGTTCGTTTAGACGAATTTTCATACTTGCTTTTCTGATTAAGTCATGACGGTTATGACT
Organism: Helicocarpus griseus UAMH5409; assembly: GCA_002573585.1. Lineage (NCBI taxonomy): Eukaryota > Fungi > Ascomycota > Eurotiomycetes > Onygenales > Ajellomycetaceae > Helicocarpus > Helicocarpus griseus. The sequence continues at coordinate 55,819 of PDNB01000068.1, read as the reverse complement.
AGCCTTCAAGGATTGATTCCAAACAGAAGTTTAGCTGCTTCGTAGCCATGAAAATAGATATGATGTGGTTTTTTGTACTGTTGTCGGATGGCCTCGACAGTAGTAACAATGATAATTATAGAAAAAGTAGGCGCTTTCTGACTTGCTACCACCCTCCAAGGGTCACAGTAGCAGCGACTACTCAAGACGTGGACGCCATTCCGTCATTGTCTGGCGGGACAAAACACGTCTCTTCCCGCTGCGCCAGTCCAAGTTCGCACACTGAAAGGCAATTCCAAGTTGCTCGCAGCGATAAGATGATTGGCAGTTTTAATAATGTCAAGAGGAAAACTTGACCGTTGAGACGGGTCGTAGATGATAGGGAAGCCAGTCGTGGATGCAAGCGCGTTTCTTTTGATGACTGCAGGGGCAGGACGAAGGCCAGGGCATGTGGGAGATGCTGGAAGCCAAGAAAAGAAGAAACAGGGCCTTTCTCCCTCTGGGGATTGATGCCCAGTTGACTGGACAAAAATAGACACACGGTGACAGAACTAGCTAGGATGAGGAAGAATAGTGAAATTGGAGTGCCGTTAGTCTCGATCTAAAAACAACACGGATTCTTCAGGCTCCATCGGGCCGCACGAAAGTGGCTTCTTAAATAAGAGGGTCTGTAAGTGAACACACCAAACAAAAATATGGAAGATAATCCCAGGAGAATTTATGTGACGAGCAAACGGAGAACCTGGTTTCATTTGCTGAGCCCGAATGCTACGCCTCATTCGTTTCGATTTACATACGTAGAAAGTTAACTTTTAGTTATTGGTCGCGCGGGGATCCTGACACAGAGAATTTACGAAATAGGATTGGGATAACTGGTTGAACGCTCTCTAAGACCAAAACCAAAGGAACAGCCATATGTGGATTTAAACGAAGCCTTCATTCTCTCACCCTAAAATGATCAACAGTTAGTTCAAACGGTTGCTCTTTCGGCCGCGGTCTCATCACCGAAATATCTCGGAACTTTGGCGCAATTGCTCGTCGTTTTGCTAGAAATCAACAGCCAAATCTCATTGTGGATGTAATTGAGTGGAAAATAACACGCCGCCAAAAGAATTGTCACGTTCAAATCACTCTTCATCACTCTTCGTTTTACTATGTATTTCGAACGGCGGAGGGAAGGCGAATTTGACACTCGCACAGCCACAGAAGCGAACAAGATCCGGACCGATTTGTATGAGCATTGAGGAAAACACAGCCAGATCAGACTTACGTTAGAGTAACTAGCACCATGGCTGTTTCTCTAATTATTATTATTATTATTTAGTAGTAGTAGTAGTAGTAGTAGTAGTAGAAGTAGGGTGTAAAACAAGCTCAGCCCGTTGCGTTCGTCCGATCCTTTGACTGATCTCACCCCACTCGCTGCCAACGAATGCGGGGCGAGTTGTTTCCGATTTTTGCTTTCCCGCAAGAACACCCGCAACGGAAACTCCAATATTATTATTATTAACAGTCGATAAACTTCACAGATCGAGCAGGATTCCGGAGACAAGGTTACGCCAAAAGGCGCCTGGGACATTTTTCAGTACCAGGCGGAGACCACTTTTGGGTTCTGACAAATGATGATCCCGGCCCGCTAATCTTCCCCATAATCGCGGAATTCTCTCGGCCTCGGCGAATATGTCAACTCCTTCGCTACATAGATTTGTCAAACGAATATAAGAACAACCTATCTAGATGCGGGCGCTCCGTCCGGCGTCACGTTTGACGCTCGAGCCTTGCGGCTTTCCCCACATCAGCAAATAATTCATGACGGCGGCATGGGATGATGGGCGCTCTCAGCTCTGTAGGATCGGCTCCACTGGGATATTTGGAATTCTTCTAGCTTCGTACTATATACGCAGCGTAGTCTGTCAGCTTCAATATTCCACCCATAGGGAGCACATACTGTGCTAACATTATTTCAAATGCGCCCACCGCAATGTTAATCTGTAACTATCTGTACAGCTATTGTATCGTCGATTTACTGATCGCCGCGCCAAAACTGATAAAAAATGATATCTCCAAGCTAGGCAACAACTTTCACAAGCTTGCTCTGGGTTTTTGCGAGTGTTGCATCCAAAGAAGGCAGCTGATCATCGCCATGAGACCAATGGAAGTTCGTATTCGTGCTGGACTCGCGCTGTCCCTGAGATATATCCGGGGATTGGACGAGCTTTACGCCAGCGGACAAAGCTGATTATTCCCCCATGTCTGCTGCCAAGGCGAAAGGTAGCTGTGACAGTTAGCATTGTCGAACTGATGCTAAGTCAAATCAAGCGGCAGAAATCTATCCGCAATTGTTGAAACCGCTGGAAATGATAGAGATTCCGATGTATCTCATTGAGCAGATCTTAAACTTCAAGTTCTTTCAGCATGACACCGAGTGAGATCCAGTGCAACGGCAAAACTTAAAGATTCAATTCTCAAATATAAATCATCCCCAATCTCTTAACTTATACACACTCTGTTTTTTGACGGTGAGATTTCCGAGATCCTGTTGCGAAGACGTCGGAAGAAATTCGTTATCAACCAGAGAAACCTGATATCACGTGATCTGGACATACAGCGGTCTAAACCTAAAATAGAATGGTCGCATATGTTGATCTCTCAAGTCTCGACGTCACTCAACTCCTCAACCCTGGAACTTCGTCAAATAACCAGTTTCTCTCCTCACCAGCAAATATGACGGCACATAGAGGCTGGCACGGTTTGCGGAACGGACCCCTCTGTGTCAAAGGAAACCGGCAGGCATGTCTGGACGAGATGGACATGGACCGATGCCACAATTTGTGCACTGATAGGATATCTGGCACGGGAATGAACCAAGACCCCTGAGCCATGAGGTTTTGACCGCAATAGATGAGCTGAAATCGAAGGGAGGATTGGTTACAACTTCGCATCTTTCCACTGCCATGTTTCATCGCTATAAGCACATTCACATGCCCTCTTGTGCTTCATACGAAACCTGTTATGAAATAATAGTCCGGATATCATCATCCCACCCACCTTTTGTGCTCCATACCATTCAACAAAGGCACGTGCAGCAGGCAATCCCTTTGCATATCTCAACCTCAGGATTTCCCTTGCGGATGAGGTCGAAGCGGGGTTGCTACCTCTTAAGGAGGGGGGTAAACCATGCACAGGAAGGGCCAGCCCTGCTTGCGATTTAGATGCCATTCTTTTGTGTTACCGCGATGATTTACTGACAGATGCTTACAAGTAATTACGAACACTTATAAAATAGAGCTGCAACTCCTAATGACATGGAATGTGCATGTCTCAAAAGACTCGAACCCCTGTCGGAGTGAATCAGGCTTGGAAGTAGACCGTTGTGAAGAACGACAACCCCGCCATGGACCAGAATGATAGCCCACATTGGATTCCAATAACCAAATATTGCCAGCTACAGAATTATGATTCGGGAGCTTCCCACAGGGAAAACATAAGTTCTTGCTTGATCAGTATGAAATATACTGATATTACTATGTTATCGATGCTCCTAAATAACAATCTACCGCATACGGACGCTTCATTATGAGACCGAGCGATTGATAATCGTGACTTGTAGGAAAATTACCTCGATTTACCGAAAGAGCGTCTGTAGTATGCAGTAAGGCACCTCTCGCGAAGCATGTATTGCATTATCAAATGGGATACTCAGAATTGAACGATATCAAAAGCCAAACAGTCATTGGTGCGAGAGCTGCTTTATTCCAAGTTTCCAAATCCGATCTGGCCCAATGACCTTAAAGCATTGAGACCGAAGTGTTTGTTTGCTTCTAGGTGTTCCACGCAAAAACGTCATCTTTACGTCTTGATATCAAGCATTGAGTTCATCCACCCCAAACATTTGGGAAATATATATGACGCTTTGGCCGTCCTATTCCGCAGCATGCCGCCTATTTATATAACATACTTAAACCCCCTTGGCTGCGGTTGAACAGTTTTCCAAATAACGTTGGTATTTTTCTTCTTTCTTTTTCTTTCTTCAACCAAAAGCCCCCTATTCAGCACGTACAGAAGCATCATTTCTGACTGCCCACAATGACCAGTGCAGCTTCAGACGGTCTCCGGAAGATCCAGGAGTTGATGGAAAACATGCATCCAGGCGATAAGAAGGTTGCGGATCTCGCTCGCGACACGACTGATGTTCACGCCCCTGCTCCTTTCACCACTGACCATGGGACCAAAGTTAGCAACACAGATCAATGGCTAAGGCTTGCGTCGGAGAATCAAACCGGTCCATCTCTATTGGAGGATCAGATTGCGCGTGAAAAGGTATTACTAGTTTAGCCTACTTCCATCCATTCTTTGCTAACCAACGGGCTAGATTCATCGTTTTGACCACGAGAGAATCCCTGAACGTGTTGTACATGCCCGAGGAACGGGTGCGTTTGGTCACTTCAAGCTCTTTGAGAGCGCGGCAGACGTAACTTCGGCCGGAGTGTTGACTGATACTTCACGAACTACTCCTGTTTTCGTTCGCTTCTCTACCGTTCAGGGCAGCAAAGGTAGCTTCGACACAGTCCGTGATGTCCGAGGTTTCGCTACCAAGTTTTACACGCCAGAGGGAAATTGGGATCTTGTTGGCAATAACATTCCTGTATTTTTCATCCAAGATGCCGTGAAGTTCCCGGATATAAGTAAGCACTTGGCTTTTTCAGTCCTATGTTGATATTGCTCGTCTCTAACCCCTGATTAGTCCATGCCGTGAAGCCGGAACCACACAACGAAATCCCTCAGGGCCAAACCGCCCATAACAACTTTTGGGATTTTGTCTACATGCACCCTGAAGCCACCCATATGTTTATGTGGGCCATGTCAGATAGGGCCATTCCCCGCTCATACCGCATGATGCAAGGATTTGGTGTCAATACATTCGTTCTTGTGAACAAGGAAGGAAAGAGGTCTTTCGCTAAGTTCCATTGGATGCCAGAACTTGGAGTGCACTCTCTCGTACCAGATGAGACATTCAAGCTCGGAGGTCAAGATCCAGATTTCCACCGTAAAGATCTAATGGATGCCATCGACAACAAGGTCTATCCCAAATATAAGTTTGGAATTCAAGTGATCCCCGAAGAGAAAGAGCATGACTTCGAGTTTGACATTCTTGACGCCACCAAGATCTGGCCTGAGGACTTGGTTCCCGTACGATATATTGGAGAGCTCGAACTCAACCGCAACGTGGATGAGTTCTTCCCACAGACCGAACAGGTTGCCTTCTGTACCAGCCATATCGTCCCTGGAATCGAATTTTCAGATGACCCTCTTCTCCAGGGCCGCAACTTCTCCTATTTTGATACCCAAATTACTCGCCTCGGTCCCAACTGGGAAGAGCTGCCTATCAATCGACCAGTGTGCCCGGTCATGAACCACAACAGAGACGGTGCCATGCGCCATAAGATAACTCAAGGAACCGTGAACTACTGGCCAAACCGCTTCGAAGCCTGTCCACCCACCAAGCCTGAGGAAGGTGGCTTCGTCACCTACCCGGAAAAGGTGACTGACATGACCAAAGGCCGCATGCTCAGTAAGAAGTTCCGCGAGCACGTCAACCAAGCACAGCTCTTCTATAACTCCCTCTCCGAATACGAGCAACTGCACGTCCAAAAAGCATTCTGCTTCGAGCTAGATCACTGCGACGATCCTATCGTCTACAACCGTCTCGTCGAGCGCCTGACGGAAATCGACCTCCCTCTCGCCAAAGCCGTCGCAGAGAAAGTTGGCGCCCCAACGCCCGAACAAGCCGGCCGCGCCAACAGAGGCCAGAAGACCATCAACCTCAGCCAAAAGTACATCAACGATCGTCAGCTCAACCCCCCAACAATCAAGGGCCGCAAAGTTGCTATCCTTATTGGCGACGGTTATGACGCCGTCGCCTTCACCTCCATGAAGACCGCCCTGAAGGCTATGAACGCCATGCCGATCGTCATCGGCACGAAGCGACAGGCCATCTTCGCCGACCACGAGGACTCCAGCAAGAGCAAGGGTGTCGTGCCAGACCATAACTACATCGGCCAGCAATCTACGCTCTTTGATGCCACATTCATCCCTGGCGGCTCGCATATCAAGGAACTGGGCCAACTCGGCCCCTTCCAGCATTGGATCGCGGAGCAATTTGGTCACTGCAAGGCCATTGGTGCCACGGGCGAGGCGGTCAACCTTGTCGCGCAGGTGCTCACTAACCTTCCTGGTCTGGAGGTGGCGTCGGCATCGGCAAGCCATCCGGTTGAATGGTACGGTGTTGTCACGTCGAGCAAGCTGCATGAGCCTGAGAGCTTGACACAGGGTATCAAGTTGGTCCCTGAGGCGACGGACTTCTTGGGCAAGTTCTTGTATCAGGTTGGACTGCATCGGAACTACCAGCGGGAGATGGTGGGGTTGGTGGATAAGGTTGGCTTCTAAATTAACCCACCACAGAGGGAAACCTTTTCTATTTGGTTTTAGGGAGTACTTCCCATCCAGATTGGTATAATTGGTTAAAAATGCAAAACAATTGTTGGAAAGAAAAGGCTGGATTTCCTTGGTTTTCCTTATACGTCTGCGTGCAAGGACGAAATTGGCTACGTCAAAAGATTTTAGGTTGCTGGTCAAAGCTGCTGCTATGAAGCTTATGTGTGATGTATGTATTTATGTAAAGTAATTGTCCATCTTATGATGAATATGAATTAAATGTTTTTTTTTCTGATTCGGTTTCTCCTTCAAACCGTGGTAATTGCTCATTAACTTCAATTGAGGGGAAGTACTGTACATGTACATGTACCTTAGTGGGCAGTGGATAGTGGGTAACGCATATCCAACGTAGTCGGAGCCGTTATGAAAAATATTCCGATACGATACTCTTGTAAATCAGAATGGACTTTAATAAATGTGGACGAGTAACTGACAATATTTGACACAGCTTTCCAGGTATGACTTTTGTTACGAAGTATGAGTGAGGTATCAAGACAATAACGCCATGGCAAGCCATATGTTTGAAAGTAACGAGAGACTAGCATATTGGGTATCTATATATGACCAGAGATAGTAGAAACAGGAGAAAGGTGAACACAACTACAAATAGGTAGGGGTAAACAGAGAGATGCTTCGCTAATCTCAAGAAGGATGAGGCAAATTGATATACAATTGAGAAAAAAATCAATTTAACCAGAAAAAATAGCCAGACAAAAGAGAAACGGTGTGATTACATGTCGATGAAAGCTGGGAAGGATCGAATGACCACCAAAGCAACCAGAAAATTCCTGACGCCCCGTGCTTGATGATTATACATATGGAAACATGCAACAAGGGAAAAGCAGGAAGAGGAAAAGGAAAAAAGGAAACGGAACGCTTTCCATCCATACTTCTCAAGCCCATCTCCACACGGGCCTCCAAACATCATCATACTTCTCATAACCCAAAGTCTTACTCCTACATACCCCTTCGGCTCCCGCTCCCACTCTCCCACTCCCGGAAGCAGCACCACTATACATGTACCCTGTATCCGGCGCGATGGTCGCTGATACAGCTACTGGGTCCACATGACCGTCACCCTTTAAAAGCAGATTGATCGCCGCGGCGACATCGAGTGACTCGCCCGTGTCCGTGCATTTTAGCGCCCATTTGGCATCCTCCTCGCTGAATCCTAATTCCGCGACCATCTTGTGCATGGCCATGTCTACGGGATCGAGGACTTGAGCGTGGGATGATGGATAGCGGCCGCGGGAGATCTTTTCCTCGAGTACGGGCTTTGAACGAGGAGGGGTTTGTTCGGGCTGTTCCAGGTTTGAAGAAGAGGGGAAAGTGGGTTTTTGGACATTTGAGGGAGAGAAGAGAGAGGCTTGTTGGATAGCCGAAGGGGTGAGAGAGGATGAGGATGAGGGAGAGGATGATGACAGAATGACGGGGTCTGGCGGCGGTGTGGGCGATTCTAGAACCAGAGTTGGTAGAGGGGGAGGGGAAGTTGACAGTGTCTCTTTCATGGGTTGAGGGCTGTAGACGGTGGGTGTATTTTGAATGCTAGAATCGGTACGCTGTAAAGATCTGATTGTCGTATCAACCGGAGGGGGATTGGTCGTCGACATAGTTGGGACTGGAGTTTGTTCCGAACCGGTGCCGCCTTCCAGTCTTTCAATGACGGTGGAGAAAGAAGATATCGGTCTTTCATCGGTGAAGTGTACGGCTGCAGGGGGTGCGTCTAGGCTGATAGACATGTCTAAACTTTGCGACTCCTTGCGCTTTCGGCGTAGTTCAGCGGCAAAGCCAGCCTGGCGTTGACGGTTTAAGTTGCTTGCTTGTGATGATAATGAATATGCGGATGAGGAAGAGGATTCGCGAGAGTGGCTGATTTGTGACCTGGGACTGGAACTACGGGCCCGTGGTGACGGTGATTTTGATTTGGGCGTCCCAGACGATGGAGGTGTCTGTATGCATGCAATCCTCGATTCGTAGACTTGAGAGACTGCTTCTTTTAGGAAAAGTCTTGGAGAGGCACCGCTTGTTTCATTCGGGCTTGTCCACTTCGTCCACCCGTTGGACTGTGCCCTGGTAAATAGAGTCTCGACTGGAACATCAGGATTGATGCTCGTGAGAGCAAGGATAGCAGAGGGCCCGAGGGTAAGAATATATTGAGTCCAGTTTTCTGTCATCATCTGTTAGTACAATCGCACTGTTTACTACATAATATTGTAGTTTACTTATCGCTTACCTATTAAAGACTCCTCCTTCGCAACATCGTCAAGTTCCACGTCCAAGCCGTCAAAGATCCCAAACTCGCGAGCCTCCTTGCGTTTTCCATGAAAAACCTGCAACAGGACACCAAGGCACGTCCATATCTCCATCATATCATAGAGCTCCGTGGGCGACAAGCCTCCATGATTGCCTTTGCTGAAGCCTGGCGGTGCATTGAACAGAACGCTATTGACTCCCAAGGGATACTGCACAACCATGCTCGCGCCACGGCTTTCCGCGTCAGCAATCTGCCCACCATTAAGCCAATCAACTTGGGCAGTAATATCATCTTCTCGACCTTTCCCACAACCAAACAGTTTGCAGAACGTCCACACTCTCCAAAACGCTTCATCAACTTTAGCGCACCGAACTTCATCCAAGCCCGCCAGTGCTCTGGCTGTATCAGGACGCAAGAAGTTCTCGCAACGGACGAGGATGAGTGATTTTAGGGCAACCATGGTGTAGAGGTCTCGCGTGTAATGGCGTATGTAAATGTTCGGCGTGTACTCGGGAACGGGCATGTCGATGTCTCCTGCTTCATCGTTTTCAGTTTCCCAGGGCGGGCTTATTTCTCGCAGTTCCCATGCGGAAGGGGACATGCGGTACAGCGTATCCTTTATGAGAGTCAATGAATTCTCTCTGAAAACGCAGTAGAAGGCCTTGTTGATTACTGCCAGGTTGAACAAGTCTTCGAGATTATCGACCTCTTGCATGATCTGGTAAATAATAGCCTTTGCTACCCCGCTCGGAATCTCTTCGCAGAGCATGTCTTTCGACCCCGCATGCTTGGGCGAAGGGCTGCCATCAAGCTCGAAAATGGACAGAGGCTCTTCGACTGGGGTATCATCATATGTGTGATTATGGGAAGACTCTGGTCTCGTCGGATTCGAATCCAGTCTATCAAGAGCGGCCATAATCCGGTGCTGGGGGCTGGCGATGTTGTTGGAAATGTGTTCTCGATCGGTGGGCGACTCCACTACAGCGCTGAGGTGCACAGGCCCCGATATTGACTTGGCGCTGAGCTGAGTACGAAGCCGGGGTAGCCGGAGCCGAAGGCTGCGCTCGGCACTCCCGGTCCGCCCCTTCGTAAACATGGATGTGCGATTTCCTTTGTCCGGGAGCTTTGTACCATTGTTGCTATTCCCATTGTCATGGCCGTTGTAGTTCAAGTATAATGGCGATGGTTGCCACTGCGACTTGTTATCTTCATCTGCTGGCTCGTTTATGGTTAGGGTCAACCTCATCGTATCCTTGCCACTCCAACTCCTCTTCTTTGAAAGTTTGAATGAAGCATGGGGTTTGATCTTCGCCGGCTGGAAGCCTTTAGTGGAAGGTACAATGGAGTGCGAATCGGACTTTCTCCTAGATGGACGGGGCTTCAGCGGCTTAGGTGGGCTATCCATGGGAAATCTAGAAGAAGCGCAACGAGCCCGTCCTATCTTCAACCAGCTAGTGTTTTCGCTTGTGATGGCCGACAGAGAAGAAAGCTGTTCTTCCAAGTCAATGGTAGCCGTACGCAGAGACGGGGAACTTGACCGCGTGCTTGACTCCGACATCCGCCTATATTTTGATTTGGCGCATCTGTTAGGTGATAATCCATGACGGAGACCTGAGCGCCGGAATGCCTCGTCCAATATATCAAGATCAGATGGTCGTGGCTCGGAGGGCAGGAACCGGGGCTGGCTTGCCGGTAGAATTAACCGACCGCCGTAAGGGGTCCGACCCATGGGGGCTGGTGCGGAAGTGCGGCGGATCGACAGTGGAGGAATTTTTATTGCTGGCTCAGGTGGGAGGGGCTTGTCTCTTGACTGCTTAATGCTAAGCTTCTTTTTGAAAGTGGGATTCCGTTTCAAACCCGGGTCATCGTCGAAAACTCCGGCGGAAACAGGGGATATTATTGAATAAGCCTTGCTCTTTATTGAAACCACGTCTGTGTCCGTTGCGGCGGATTTTGGAGGGATATCATTGGAGTATATACTCGATCTAGATGAAGGTGGGCTACTGGGGACAGAGACATTTCGATCGAACTCGGAGGAAGTAGATGAATCACCACTCTTCCGAGTTCGGGCCAAAGACGGGGCTGTTTCAGGCTTGAGAACTCTTTCAAAGGAGGGAGCGATAAGAGGCTGGGGCACGTCTGTTGACAAAGGCGAAACGATGGATAGACCGGCAATAGAGCGCTTATCTTCGAATGAGGTTGGGGAAGTTTGCTGGTGAAACAAACTCAGAATTGGCGATACTGCCCCACTGGTAGGTTCTCCAGAGATATTATGGGGCGTTTCAATATCAGATAGCTTGCAATATGGCCGATTTCGTGCAGGATGCATGGGTGGTGGACTAATACCAGCCTCCTGGGACCGGCTAGATTCTGGATTTTGCCTCTGGCGCGCTGGTGTCGATGCACAACCTTCCACCGAAGACATCTTTATGGACTCCAATTCATCAGGCTTAGAGTTTAATAACTTTTCCTTCTTGTCGGCGCTAGGCGTTCGCGGCGTGATCTCTTCAGGGCTCTGCACACTCTCTAAAGCGTGCGCATCCGGATACACAGGGGAATCCTCCTTTTGAATCCATCCCAGCGATGCATCTAAAGGCGAATGAGGAGGTAAAGTAGGCGCATTGGGATCCAGGTTACCTTTTTCTTTTGGATTGACCTGCGCGTCCACGGCAACCATGTCAGTGGATTTCGATTGTGGGAGACTGACGGACTTGCTCTTGGCCTTTTTGAAGACATATTTTGATTTCGTTCTCGTCGGAGAGCCGTCTATTGACCGGGTAGATGCGCGCATAGGCCATCGGACTTGCAATGCTGGCATTGTATAACGAGGCTTCCTTTCCTTAGTCTTTACCTCGGGGAGGGGTGCAAGATGACTTGCTGGGTGGAAGCTGAACGACATGGCCACCATTAAGGAGGCTCGAACTCCGCACGCTCTATTCGAATTGACTTTTGTTAGTTAAATTTGAGTTTATGCAAATAAACGAAGTATATTTTTGGCTTTTTAGAGAAGGGCAAGGGCACAAAGAAGACACAACGGCTCATGCAAAATAGCTCATATTGCAAAAGTCCTCTCGGAGGCTGGGCTTCTCGCAAACGTACCTTCTTTGCTCGGTATAACAGACAGCCGCAGGATCTGAGAAATAATTCTCTAGAAGGCTTCTTGATTTGCAAATAGCTCGCCCGCAAACAACAGGGATATTGGAGAACCCTTTCTCAAAGAAACCGTAAATTGCCGCCACTCGTAGTCGGACAATGAAATAGACCGCAGTTTGATTCTCTTTATCTCCGTCTTTGGTCCTTTACTCTTTTCTCTTTCCTTTCAATCGACCGTCTCTCAGCCAGACATATGGCTATTGTACTGTATTAGTCTCATGTCAAACAACATATAGGAAAATTACTCAAGAATATATTGAGGTAAAAAAGGGCTCTTTTCCTGCTACGTTGCAAAAGCAGAGAATCGACGAGCCAAACAGCAAAAGAAGGAAAATAAAATCGTTGAGAGAGAAGGTGAACCTTTGTGTATATGTATGGTTATAGTCAAATTGGTCAGGGCGCAGCAGCCGCAGCGGCGAATGATGGGATATAGATAGTTATACGAGTAGGACCCAGAGATGTAACTAGATTCCGCGGGAGCGAAGACAACATACCGCTGCACACTCGGAACATTCTGCAACTAATAGTTAGCGAGTTCGAATATGATTTGCAAATAGAGCCCCCCGCACACAGTTCGCTAGGGATTATCTTGGTCAGTATGTTTCCACAAAAATAGCAGAGCAGGAGTGTACTTACAGGCAGATGTACAGGTAGGTACAGTAGTACACAAGTTGATGGAGATAGGGCTAGCATGGATCTGGGGCGGGAAATCCTACGGCGATGACCAAGCTGCATGTCGGCGCGTTTGTTGGGCGGCCATGCCCCAGTCCCTGCCACTCTCCTCTGGGATGGTTTATTTGTTGCATCCTGCAAGGCCCCAGTTTGCTTTTAGCGTCTTGGTGTCTTGGTGTTTTTTGGGGGGGGGGTTATGAGGCTGTCATCCCGGAGACATCAGTCGAGCGTGGCGTTGCTAACCCCGTCAAACAGGAATAATGCCTGCTTGATGTTGGGTCTTGTAAGTTGTTGGGTTGTTGGTTTACACGTTGGAGCACAGAAACTAACTCTTGCATAGTAAAGTAGTAGTTTCGTTTACTAAACTTCAACTGAGTAAGGGTTGGAAATAGAACATTAGCAGCACTAGAACGGCGGCAGTGAACACCGCGGCCCCCGCATATATCATGCTCAGCCCACGTTTGAACTATTACTACTACTGAGAATTGAGTCCGGGCAGTAGTTATGGAGAACCGGCATTTGAAGGGGGCCATGTTGGGATTATTATAAATAACAAAAAGACACATCTACAGCTTTCTTTGCTAGAACTACCTAGTTATAACAAACAAACATAAGATACAATAATAATACAATTCCAGCCCCCCTCCGGATGACAACATCTACTACGGGCGGAACATTCTGTAATACTTCCGAGTAAGAGCAAGAGTCAGCAATTGTAACCGAACGGTAACTAACCGTACAGACAGCCTGCTTATCATTCTTCGTGGCTTGAGGTTGTCCTGTGGCATGTTGGAACAAACTTGAACCCGTGGTTCATTATTTCTATCCTCAGGGTGCCTCGAGTGTTTCCCAAACCAGACTCCTTTTTTCTATTCGGGGCCGATTCCATTCGTTTCACGCTCAGCTCTTCCAGGTCTATAAATCCTTCAATTCCCCTCATTTTCAGCTCTGCGCAACGTCGAACTCATCTCTTTCTGCGCCCGTCGCTTAACTCATGTGGTGCGTATACAGTACTACCGTACATATTAGATGGCATCTATCCAGCTGTTGGTCACGTTAGTACTCCGTAGGTGGGCCGTTCATTGAACATCATGCTGACATGGTTGTAACAAAATAAGCTGTTTCTTTGCATGGAGGACTTCATGTTATCTATTCCCAGTCTGCGAAAGAAGGCAAATCAGACAATCCTACTAACTAGTACTTTGATCAACTCTTTGTCAGTTACAGCTGCGCGACTGTAAGAATGGATCCTCCAACATGCCAATAGATGGACAAGACATAGCTTTCCACCCTTGCATAACAGACAGACGGCATTTTATCTCTTTGGTTGGATTAAAGACGATTAGCCAGCATCAAACATCTTCCAATCTCGCACCGGCTTCAGGGCCGCAATGGAGTAAGTACTAGTAGTAGCACGGAATCTCGTATGGCAAACGAAGCATTATCGCAACTAACGATAATGCTGATTTGCGGCCGTCTCTCCACAAAATGCCGACTTGGATGGCGCCTATATTATTCACATCCTCTTCTATAAGATATGGGGTAAAGGCGGGCCAGCCATTCCTTCGCATGGGTGGTAAGTTAATGGTTCGCTGTGCCAAATGTTAGTCACTGTTTGTGCAGTGTGAACTAACTTGATGATACCTTGAGGGATAGTGTGATCAGAGATCAGAAATCATACACCACCGCAGTGTGACAAAGACGAGTTTCCTTATCTTCTAATTATCGTTTTATTCTCTCTCAGCTCAACGCCGGTAAATGCGAGATTAGTAACGAGTTCGCGGGGCTTATCGAGGCTGTTTCACATCTCTGTCAGCCTTCCATTCCCCTTACATAAAGCCACCATGAAAAATGGTTGCTCGTCAGCTTCAAGCAGTAAGAGACGGCGAAGGCGAGGCAAGTGTGCTATTAAATACCCATAAACAAAAATTAAGGAATGCCACCTGCACAGTCAGTCACTCTTTGCCCAGTTCAGCCGTTTAACAGTCTCATCGACCGGAATTTGGAATAGACTTCCACCCTGAGCACCACTCTCAATAACTGGCAATGATGCGAGATTTGTGTTTCTTTTTCTTTTCTTGCTTTTTCTTTTGGCTCTTTTCTTTGCATGGTTTCACATGGACTTTCTTGCACGGCTTCCGATAACCTTCGAGAAGTGCCTAGCGACAATTAGATCTGCCGATCGCTCTGACTCGTCTTCGCAGATCATGGCTGCCACCATCCACGGATTTATAGATATGTGATTCGCTGGATGACAGTGTTACTCGTATGTGTGCCAAGCTCTGCTTCGTTTCTTCAAACACCACTTGCGTCTGCCTGTTATACCGCGTATTGACTGCAAAAAAATAATTAACTAATTGCAGTAAAAAGCATGTATGCATCCAAGTTTTCGTTTTCGAACAGATTATATTATATCACGGTTCTCAGTTTTAAATGAACCTAGATATCCGTTCTCCAGCAGAACGAGTTTCTAAGTGCAGAACAAATACCCCTTGCCCTCAGACTTACAGAGTATATAATTTATTTCGCAAGAATAACGGAACCAAGCCATTCTGCTGCGCTATATCAGGCTTGGTTACCATACAAAATCCGATGGGAGATTGAACAAAAACATATACTGCAAATGGCACGCATGCCAAATGGGGGGGAAAAAGGCAAATCCGATACTGCCAGCGCGAAGTATTGTGGCATCCATATAATGAACTTGACTTGACCATGGAGGGGAAATAAAATCTTTATTATTGAGAAAGCTTGTAATATATCTCAACCTTCCCGATAATGAAATCAATACTCCGCCGTCTTCAGTCCCTTGACTGCCTAGCATATATTATTATCCTCTATTATCATGTATAAAAGATCTTTCCGCATCTCTATCATTGTTCAGATTTTTATTATAAAAAGCCCCATCCTCCCATTCCCAAGTTTGCCCCGCCACGCAGTGCCATCACTGCCATGCAAACCACAAACCCACCCAACCACCCCCTGTGAATAAATGTTTCCTGATTCGCGGGAACAATTTAAGCTAACTGCACTAACCCCAAGTTACCAAAACCTTGTTTGCACAAGCCACCACCAGACCCCACCAGACCCGCATTTGCTGTTTCGGCTTAGCAGTGGGGCAGCCGGAGGTTTATTTTTAGAAACCCTTGCAAGGCTTGGGCTGGTTGCATGCATACATACTAGTTGCACAGTGGGATTACTGGTGGGAGGACTTGATGTCATGCCATTGGAAGCCAGCGTGGGATTAATTGTCAGGTAGAAGATCTGGAGACTTTACCGGTGTGGGATATGGAAATGGGTTCCTCTGGGGGCTTATATCGGAGAATCCAGTCCTTTGATGCCATTATTCGAGAATCGATGTAGTGTGGTGAGATTAGGTATGCACAGCGCAGATGGTGGCTAGTTTGGATTTTTGAGATGACTGTATTTCACAAAAATCCGTCCAATAATAGTATGGATCTGCTCTAAGACTTACCGGGAAAAACGTGTCAAAGTTGTATAAACTCTAGGGATTTATGTAACGTGACATAGTAAAAAAAAAAATGCATTGCAGGTGTAGAAAAGGAAGAACAGGGTTGGAACTTCTCTGCTCAAATGACAGCTGACGTTGAACAAGCAAATAAGCACGAGTCTCTCCCTAGAAGAGGGAAGAAGATTGTGTAGATGTTGCTGTGTAAGCGAGTTTTAGCATGTCGAACAAGGGCCCAGGTGCATTTCACTCGTGCGCTCATAGATCTATACGCATATATTGAAAAAGCCCAAATTGTTTCTTACTACCTACTCTGCTATAAATAAATACCCAAAAACTAAACGCGTAGTATTTGGAAAGAAGTAGTATGAGGCAGATATGGCCCCCGCAAGCCACAACACGTCCCCGTCTTTTGACATCAGCCTTCGGAAAGAAGAGCAAAAATTACTAACAGTTCCAAATGCAACGCTTTAATCCAAACAATCACCTAATGTGTGTGAAGCAGCTTCTCAGGACACCGTGTTCTCATAACCTCAAAGTCCAGAATCCCTGCCGACCACAAAAGAAACTGTCAGCGAAAGGTGTATGAATGTACACAGTACTGACGAGCTGATCTGTCCCGTCAGCAAGACTTCCACTCCCACGCATTCATGATACGTAACGAAGATGTCCTGATCAAGGTGACGGGGATATTTGGAGAATATCAGCCCTCCGTTTTCAAACTGAGGTATATGCCCCAGAGCATTCCAAATAGACTGCCCGTCAAAACCCGCTTCTCTGGAGGAACCATCGTGAAACTAATCACTGAAACCATTGGCCAGAGCTTTAGACCAGCGATCATTATGGAGAAGAAATCCTAGCGTAACGTCTATTGTTAGCGTTCAGGTTGTGAAGGGTACAAGTACATGCCATATCTGAAGCTAAACTGGGGCCAAAACCTTAGAATCCTAAATTCGATCATGACTTATTCATTAAGAAAGAAGATCTTGTAGAACGCTTTGTAAAGGCCACGTTGTAAAACATAAAGCGGTAAAGCTGTTGTTCTGGAGACATATGGCTTACCTTTGCTAAAGACTGTTTGATTGCAGCAGCATCCTGCCCTTGCAAGGCAGAAATGGTAACGATGAACAGAGCTGAGCCCCACGATGCACCAATAGTTTGGTCTACCAGGATCTTGATCACAGTATTTCGAATGTTCAACTTTTGAGTGGTATTCCCTGCTTCTTTACTCTCAAAATGTCCCTTTTGGCCCCCGTCGCCTGCCGTCTTCCGGCTTGCTGGGGTTGGAGTATTCTTATCCTCCCCCGCAGAAGGGCCTTTGGCCACATTGTAAGATCCAGGAAACGTGGCTTCGAGATAGTCTTGCCAGAGAACCATGAATGGTGTAGTGACCAGAGTGCATATCATGAAGCGAAGCACCTGGGCGGTATCGAGAGCAAACAGGGACTTTTATAAAGAGTGACGGCGGACATTTTAGAAATGCCGCACAAAATACTAGTTAGCCTTTCGGTTTTTCTTGTTTATGTTGCTTCTAAATTGATGGTAGAGGACAAGAGGTAGGCTAAAGTTTAAATAGCAGTAAAATGTGGCGTGTGGTGACACTCTCGTACTGGCCAAACTCAGGGATCCGTCCCATCACCCACTAGGTAAAAGAAAGCTTTCCAGATCATAATGGCATATAAAAACGCCAAGGAAAAACAGAAAAGAATTAGTAAAACTTACCCCATGTCGATATGCTGATATTCCCTGGGCAATTACGTTGGAGCTGGCGTTAAGAATAGCAGATTGCAGCGTCGTCTTGAAGATGGCAGCTAGAGACATGGCGGGATGATGTCAATAGACAAACGAATCTCAGATAACTAGTAGGTGAGCAGGGATCTTGTATCTTTGCTTCTATCAGGAACTCAGAGTAAGTAACCCCGTTCTTCAAGTGGGAGGATCAGTTTCGGGCGGGAAAGCCAAAGACCAGACAGACCCGCTGTTCCTTGTTAGACCGTAGGCGGAAATGTCAAAACAAAGGTCGGTCCAGTTTCCCCTGGGATACTGCGCCAAGCCGTGTGGAGACTTCAGGTAAAATCGCTCAATTCGCACGTCGCACGCGAGATGGGAATGTGTAGGCCCTTTTTTTGGCGCAAGTAAACGTGCATGAATAAATAAAATTTCCTCCAGAAGAGAAGACTAGCAAACGTGGACTACCGGGCAGTCATGCAAAAGACCCTCTTCTATCTTGAGGGATTTTCTGTTTCTGAAGAATCCTGATGCTGACCAACGACGTCAACAAGTTTGGCAGTACGCAGTAAGTTGCGAAGAATTGCGAAATGCGAACCGTTTCCCCCTTTTTTCCCTCCTTGACAGTTGAAAC
Organism: Helicocarpus griseus UAMH5409; assembly: GCA_002573585.1. Classification (NCBI taxonomy): domain Eukaryota; kingdom Fungi; phylum Ascomycota; class Eurotiomycetes; order Onygenales; family Ajellomycetaceae; genus Helicocarpus; species Helicocarpus griseus. The sequence goes on along the minus strand of PDNB01000068.1, from coordinate 37,438 downwards.
GTTTGCGCAGAGCTTAAACGGCTAGCCTCTGATCTAGGCGCAAATTATTAGTAGGTATTTAGCAGAATTTAGCAGGATGCATCAGCAAATACCAACTCGAATGTGCAAAGAAAGCCTGTTATCTTGCAGCAGATCAAAACTTGAAAGCTTAGAATTGAACATTCCAAACTCGGTCTTCAAGAAATTCCAGGAATAAGCCTCCCCGTCGGTGGTGCACCTTCCGAGTAATAGCTGAAGTATGAATACGAGATAGTCAAAGAATAAACCAGACCCTGGTGTTTCCGGGTAGTTAGTGAAATGTTACTCGAAGGATAACAAAAACAGATATCCGGGGGTTGGGGTCCGCCACCTGGGCGCCAAAAGCGGATCACGGGGGCTAGCTTGCCCTAACCCCAATGACCTAACCAAGCAATCAACAAGTTAACAACTCCACGACATACGCGACACCATTGAATTTGTGACTCCCACTTTGTGAATGCAGACAATCAACTCAATTGAAACGCTGAACCAATTCCTTTGATGCCTGGTTGACTTTCTTCAACTTGTTAGACTTAGCAGCGATGACAGCCTGTCTCCTCTTCGACTTCGCCCGTTACTCAAATCGAATTGAATACGACGAATCCCCCAATGTCTTTTGTATTTGCTAACTGTCATTTGGAATTATCCACATTATCTAATGCCAGCGAGACTCCCAAGGAGTGGTTGGAATCTGATTGTGAGGTCAACTTGTATAACTTCAAGAGACTCAGTCTCCAAGCATGATAAATCTATCAATTCATTCTTGCCCCTTAAATGCATGCAGGCATCTGTCTACATGATGACCTTCTTTCAATTATTTTCAACGGTACAAGCCCTTCGGCCGCATGAGATGTCAAGCGTCTGCCTTGATGTTGTTGTAGAAAACGCAGTAAATACATTTCGCTTGACCCAATATTGCCCTGCGCGCTTAAACTTGAAGGAACTCATGATGCCTGCTCAATTATCCTATTTCCATAGCAAATCAAAAAGTCCACATCTCTCCAGGGATACTGCATTGAACTCCATGCAAGACATAAGTCTCTATCTCTTTTACCAGGACAGAGAATCTTTGGACATCGTCAAACATGGAGGACTCGAACCAATTGCTCCATCACTCAGGCTTTCAAGTTCTTTGCATACTATCCGGTTATGTCAGAATGGGTTTAAATCTCCAATCTTTAGATCCTCTTGTGACGGATGCGGAAAATGAATATAGGAGTTGACTTACATTCATTTGCGTGCTTATATTTGTCGCTGGTAGTTGACCGTCTAATTGTCGGTAAGATCTCCTCGCCCTGAACGCGCTCAAGTTTGAGATGGGCTTTGAGTTTCGATAGGATCAAATCTTGTGCTGCATGGTCATGCAAATGAACTTGATAATGAGGAGACTATCAGCATGCTAATCCTAAATGTGCTAGGTTTGTGAGATGCTTACCTATACATTTTTCCTCTGGGTTGGGTTCCTTCTCGGAACTGATTCTGCATGAGAAACAGCGTCATCAGCTATCGCTCAGTGCAAGAAGAAATTCATCCTCTCTGGCAAGATTGTTCGTACCTTTTGGCGAGAGCATGTTCCTTGAACGCTGTTTCAAACCCAACCATTCTGCTTCCAAGAGCAGATTTTAGATCCTCTGCCAGCGCTAAGCTTCCGTCTGCAGCCTTCGATCCGGGTGGCCCATATAAATCGCAGCGGATAATGGAACGGTTTACCTCCATAGGAACCACGGAAATGGAATACCAAGTGCCCTTTTCTCCGGTCATGTGGACTGAAGTTGTAGGGAAAGCATTGAGAGTACAAGAGCTGATCCGATCTCTTATGCTGACGCCAAACATTGAATGGAGGACTGAGCTGATGCTACTCGATTTTATTTCTGTCCCTATCCCAGAATGCTGGTCGCCGTATAAGTTTCGAACTACCGTACTGATTAGCTACTTTTTCTTTCATCTTATCTCCATTTCCTTCCGCTTTCCCTTCTTTATTGCGCACATTTTCATCTTTTAGACAGTGGCTGTTAGGACAGACTTACCTGCCATTTTCCAATTAAACTTCCCTTCAATTTCCCAACCGTCAATCCATACAAACTGTCTTGTTATGCGGTTTCTATTCGTGAAACTATCGATCCCACGCACATCAAGTTCAGCTATTCCTTCATCCCCGGCGTCCAAATTCACAAAAATCAAACCGTCTTTGCTAACCCTCGTGCGGATCTCAAACAGGCTATTCTGGCTTTTGTCAAATGCCTCCAGGCTATCAAACTGTGGAGCTTTGATTAAGTGACCTTTGGTATCATAGCTCCAGCCGTGATACCTGCATCCCATTACGGTGGTAGAACCGGATTTCTTCCTTGATATGACCGGGTAGGCTCTGTGGCGGCAGACGTTGTGAAATGCGCGAATGATGTTATCTTTCCCTTGGATGAGAAATAGGGGAAATCCGCAGATTTCATAGGCGTGGTAGTCCCCGGGATTTCTGAAGCGGCTTGTGTGGGCGATGTAGAGCCATGTCTGTTTTTTTAAAAAGTTATCTTCTCTTGTCGGGGCAACGCAAGACTAGAATATGTCTTGATAGTGGTTTCTCCTTTGTGCTATTTTTCAATACAGTCTAGGACGTATATACGTGTGTTTTGGCACATACAGAACCCATTGTAGTAAAATTGGCCTACCTTACTGAATATTGCCCGCCTTTCCAGTCGGAACACATCATCTCCGGTCCACCAGTTGTCGGGAAAATCAGATTCCTTCCAGACATTCAATGAAGACAATCCCTTGGACTCTGTTGGGGCTCCATCCTTTACCACGGTGGATTTTTCTGGTGAGGTAACCCCTTTTAAGAAGAAAGAACGAATATTTGAATTGAAAGTGCCGAATGATAGCAACGGTCTCCTTAATATCACCTCATCCTTTTGTAACACCGCCAGCAGTGCCGCAAGGAGGATGAGCGGGATGCAGACGAGGATATATGTGGTGGATAGGACTGGCGGGAGGTATTCCATATTTTTCAAATTGCGCTCTAACGACAAGAGGCCGATATGCGCAATAGGATAAATGACAAGTGCAGTTATCAGGATCCATGAGCAGGGATATATCTACAATATATAGTAGTTTCCACGGAATATAACAAACCACCAGTGAACCGTGTTGTAAATCAGATAGACTGCTTCCCATCTACAAATCATTATGATATGTTCTCATATCTTGCCCGATGCTATCCTCTTCCAAACGCATCTAATGAAGTTCTTTACCAACAGCTGCTCGAAAGCCCTGCACCCTTTTCTCCACACTTCAACCATAAAAACAATGAAATTTCCCTGATAGTAATCCATATGTCGGCCGCAATAGTACGTCCAATCTAATTGGCCGGCCCAAATTATTTCCCAATTGGGTTTGAATTTCCATCTGCCTGATCACTGGCTGGATCAGGCCTGGGCTTTTTAGCTGGGCTGCGCTTGCAACACCTATTGATCTCCGGCCTCCAGGTTTTGGGATGTTCTCTGGAATAGCTTAAGTGGGGATGGGTGAGATTTGGACTTGGACTGTCCAGTTAACAGTGCGTAACAACTCATCTGCCGACCCGAGAGAACCACAAGGTGGTGACACAGGTATGTAATCTGGGAACCTATGGCTGTCCTCTTATGCGGGAAAGACCGGAAACAATCGCCTCGCAAAGGGTCTAGAATTGTTTGGGCTGCTGGGCATGCACGTACATGTAGATCGGTTTGCTAGGCGGGAAACGTTATCATAGTATGGCGGTATTGTTCAGAAGAAGTCCTCACGAAGCTAAAGCTTGCATGTGGGATAAATAAGTAGAATTTATCAGTACGAGACTTGTTGTTCATTGCATATAAGGGAGGGTTTGCTCTATACTATTCTGTATATACGGGGATATAAGTTTTCTAGCTCACAGGTTGATTATATAGCATAATTTCATAAAGCATGATCAGGGCTTTCCATTCAGTTCGTTGTTATGAAGTTGTGACGTAGAGGTGGAACTATGTCTGCATAATTACCCGGCTAATTACATAGCACTCCAACACCTTGGGCATGAGAATCCATCTTACCTCCCACCGCCTTTTTCGGAGCCGCCACAAAGTTTCTCGAGCTTGTGCTGATCAGTAACCAGGTCGAAAACGCGGTTTTGGTAGTCTAAAATTTCAAACGTCAGACAACCAGCGCGAATAGCGATGTAATGAGTTGGCTGGAATTTCAACTTACATGCCACTCCAGTTTCCTTGACAGGATTTAAGATTCCTTCGTTATACACGCCCTTTTGCAAATTCTCCTGCGCTTTCTCGCACAATTCGTAGTCCTCCATGGCTACCTGACGGACAAATTTGAAGTACTCCTCAAACTTGTCGCCTGACTCGAGATGGTAGTAGTCAAATTCCATCCTTGTGACGTTGGGGTTTTCCGTTGGACAAACTCGAAACGATGACATTCCACCACCATATACGTTCAACGTGCAATTGGGGAAGAAATAGAGAAATAGACCATCATCTGGCTTTTTCGGGTCGGCGACGTGTTGAGAAAAGTTCAAATGGTTGTAGACCGTGTAAAACGTGGGAGGGTAATAAACTGAAAATGAAGGATGGGTATATTGGCAATGCAGACACTCCTGATAACCGTCCACCCTATGTCATCTAGTGGTTAATGCTGATAGAATAGTTGCAACATTGGAAGAGAAAGGAAGAATATCATACATTGTTTTCCAATTGAAATTCCCTTCATATTTGATACTGCGACGATGGGGGAGCCTGGTAAAATCTACTCTTTCTAGAAGAGGCTCCAGGTCCGGATAGAATTCGTAGAAGTCAGGTGCATCTTGAGATATGGTCCCGAACAGCAATCCTGTGGGCGTAAGATGGCAAGGTAATTCTAACCCCTGATTATTATAAAGAAAAAAAGGTCAGCGTTTATAGTAGCAGCGGGGGCAAGGTAAAGACCCTTACCGTGCTGCCATGAACCACCTTTAGCTCCCCAACCGTAGGCAAAACCGAAGTGCCAGAATGTCTTTCAACATATATGCTCTCCTGAGCAATTTCATAGTAGACTTTGGAGCCGACTTCGTGGAAGCGCGTTACCGGACCAAGCAGATACCATGCCTATACAATATCACGATAGATCATAAGATGTGTGCCGACGGAAGAACGGTAAACTTCACTCACTTTCAAGAACACAGCGCGACGCTCGAGATGGTAAAGAGGAAGACTCCTATACCACGATGCAGGAAGTGTCCTTTGCAATTCAGTCATTTTCAACTAAGTCGCCAAAATCCAAAAACGAAGTCAGTTGAAGTCCGCAAAGACCGAAGTCGTCGAAAACAGAGCTTTTTATAACGTCTTCCGGTGTTTTAGCCGGCGGTCGATCATTATTGGATTGTTGGCATTGCAACTTGACATGTTCCGCAAAGGGTTGTGAAATCCGGGGCGGGTAGATCTCATCCAAGCAAGCCATCCGTTCAGCAAACTGATTGTCACGTAAAGTTTCATGGATCCACCTGTATCCCATCAACGTTGGGAGCATGGCTGGAGGTCTTCCGTTGCTTGTGAGGTAACGCCCCTGAAGAGCCTTGCACTATTTTAAGCTCAAGTGAAGAGTAGTAGTAGCTAACGAAAAAGGAACTTGAACACTAGAAGCTTCAGTTGCTACCAGATGTCTTGGAAGGTCTGACAAACCGTAGTAACAGTTCGAAGATAAGTATTTGGATCTATATACTCACATGTATAATATCATCCATGGATAACTTGAACTGAAGAAATGGACGGACGGAAAATAACATGCCGATTACAACCCCTTTTTTGTTAGATTTACTGCTGCAGTAACACATCTGCTTTTTGTTGCAAAAAGCTATTGCCAGAGCTGTTGTTGACTTTTCTCGTTCATCCCCTCTTTCTTTATCCTGATTGTACGATGAACCGTTCGAAGGCTACATTTACCCCATATGTACTAGTAGTAAGAATCATCCTTACTAGTAGAGACTATATGGGGCGTCAATATCTCATTAAAAAAGAAACTTAAAAAATATATATCTGAAGCAATCTCTAAATAGTAGTATTGCTGAGCTAGGCAGCTTCAATCTTAAAAACTATGTTAGACAGTACTATCTTGGAGCCAACCGCGTTGGTAGTTTATGCACTAACCAGCGCGTCCAATTCTGCGCAAAAACATGTGCTCTTCCCAAAGCGGATGTGCTTTATCATATTGGGAAAAGTGGGAGAGGAATCTAGCTATCTAGGTAGATTTAAGTTCCAATGATGCTGCAGACGACGGGGATATCATAATTGCTACGTTCAGCAGCAGGGTCGAGTGAGATTCCTTTCTTTTTTCCCCTCGCGTTTTGAGATGCCGTTAATATATACACATTGCGTGTAAAAGGATGTACTATTCAGAAAGGCTCCTAATACCAAGGCACCTCTCCCCCTTCAAGTAGCAAGGACCATTTCCCAACATGAGAAGATGGGAAATGTCAATAATCAATGGCATACAGAGATCCGCAGTGTATATCAGATATGGTTATTGATGCCACAAGTAAAAAGCAAAGGAACAAGACGCGTCTCTTTAAGCAGCCGGGGCCCGGGGCAACCTCCTGGCTTCCCAATGCGGCCTAGCTCCCTTCCCCAGGAGATATAGTACATAGGTATAGTATAGGGCTGCAGGTAGAGCAATTCTTGTTTCTCTCTTACCTCTTGCTTGGGCTTAGCTCTATAATGCAAGAGCTTGCAACCATATCTGTGTCCTCGGAAAGCGCGAGCTCTTGTCTGGGTCCGCAACTAGAAGTTGAAGGCGGTGCTGCAAAGAAGAGTTGAATGAATATATGCTTGTAAAGTGATATATTATATAATGAAATACATCCTTCCCGTATTCGGAAACACCATCAGTATACAGATTTGCCTTTCATCTATGAGCCCTTTGAATAAAGTAGTATTATAGACTGGATTATGAAGCCATCACTCAACGTGTCATCCGCCCTGTAGTATCCAGGTTATATCATTCCATTGCTTCATAGTCCTCCTATAACTTTTAGTAAACAAACGTAACTCGTTTTTGAGAGTTAAAGCATTTAGTGACAAACCAGGCTGGCTATCAAAAAGTCGACGAGTATCCCCTGTTGACTTCCCAGCAAGCAAGTCCCGAGAAAAGTTGCAGTCAAAGAGACCCTCTCACTTAGAATCAGTCGGACGGAGTCCCGGCCCAAGTTCAAGCCATTTGTTGATAATTAGCGCAAATCCTTTGTTCCCATAATCTCTCATTTCCATTTCATATTCCATACCGCAAAATTGGCAACGGGTAACTTCTGGATCCGCTGCTTGAGCACCCCCCAAGGCAGCCGTAAAGAGTCGTGACACGTGCGAGCTTCGCACGGAGATTCCGCAGTCAAAACATAAGCTTACGAAATATGTCTTCGAAAGAAACCCGTCTAAGGTGGCGGCTTCGACCAACGCCCAGCTTTGAAATTGCAAGAAAAGACTTGGTTGAAGGCCTGGTCCTAGGCATATTCGGCCCTCTACTGACAACAAGGTGCTGATTGATGTCTGGGGGCATGTTTCAACTTGCGTAAACGAAAGAGACTCAATAGGTAATCCGGTCGGTGGCCCATGATAATATCTTTTCATAGCCAGCTGTACGTGGAAGAAGTTAAAGTCGTACCAACAAGACATATTTCTATGAACACTGACACAGGAGATAAGTGTCATGCGTAAGAGTCAATTAAATTATGTCGACGGTAGTGTTTGTGACGTTCGAATTCAGGCCCTGGAGGGCCTATATCTTTGCACGAATGTATAACGGAACAATAATAACAGAAGAAATGAGATGGGGGGTCCGATGTAAGCCTCGTAAGGAAGATCTCTCGGTCCTCGGAACTCAACAACGTCCACGATTGAGTTCCAAGCTGATTAAGCAGCCCATGGCTGCAAAGTGCTAAGCTGGCCGCATCAGCTGGAGGGAGATACTCAAAAATCATTTGGATGATCTCCGTTGGAAGGTACGTTAGGTTCGGCGGCATTGGGCCACTTGGGACAACCCTTCCAGCATCTCTTCCGCCTGCGACACCCAGACCCGAAAGAAGTCGAGTAATAAAGCCCATCAAATAGAGGGGCTTGAAGTGGGAGGGGAGGGGCTTTATTCGAGAAATAAAAGAGAAGAGGACTTGGAGAGCCGATTTATGGATGTATTGACAGGCCGGCTGAGAATCAAACGTCGAGGAATATTGGCCAGGCCTTCCGTTGCAACAGACTGCAGGCGAGTCAAGCGTTGCATGACCCATGTTGGGTGGATGGGAAGTTGAGCATGTTGATACCTTTCATTTCAACTTCAACAGACGTCGTCCAAGGCATATCACGTGCGGACTAAGCCCAACCAGGCTAGCTCGGGCGGTGGATGCCAAGCCCTAGGGCTTAGCACATACGTCAGTGCGGTGACTGCGGGCGGAAGCAGCAGGCATCTCGATATCGCCGGCAGACTCCTGACGACGCCAACACCACCATGATGAGTCTGCACCACGGCACTCTCCATCTCTCATACACCCCTTATAACTTGGTGATTTCTTCGTTCTAGAGTGAACCACCTCAACACTGTAGCTCTCGCCGCGGTGGACTTTCAAGCTTACTACTATGGCGGGGTCGGCTGCCCGCATCACTCCTCCGCCCTCTCCCACGGCTTCGTTCTACGATGTGAGCGACGATGAGGAGGGGGAATATAACACTATCACGCACACAAGAACTGGCAAGGGAGTAAAGCTGCTGTTCTCCAAAAGCAAGGTACTTTGCTTGCCCCCCCCCCCCCCCCCCCCCCCTCACCCCGCCAAAAGCATTTGCGTGAAGGGTTGTATCTGTGTGTGCTCCGATATCGATAATGACTAACAAACACCCCCTTCCGATTCAGGTTTATGTGCACCCTACTCCCTCCTCTAAAGACAACATACCAGGCTTTATTGCTCTCATACAACAGAAGCCAGCTTCGTCAAACGAACGCGATTCCTCAAAGCCCGATCCCTCCTCATACTTGCTTGCATGGGTTCCGGAATCCTCTCTAGGCGATGCATATAGCACCTACGTAAAAGTTGATTTATCAGATAATACGTCTCCTCCACGCCAGTCGTATCTTGTACCACCGCTGCCTACCACGCTAGCCGATCCTGGTACAATTGGCTTGTATGCGTTTGCGGTTCCTCTGGATCAAATATATTCGTTGCTTGTTCGGCCACCGAGTTTAGGCTGGTGGTTTGGCAGTGTGGTTATTAATACAAGAGCAGGGGATAGTTTTCCTGCTCTCTTCTTCCACGATACGGAATGCGAATCTACAATATTGCAGAAGAAAAAACGAGCAAGAGAAAGTTTTGACCCATTTGAAGATGGACATATGTTCTGGGGAGGGGATGAGGTTTTAAGGTGGCTGAAGAGATACGTGACTGTTGAACGATCAGGTGCAGATCCCAGTGCGTATCTGGTCAATCCGTCGGAGGAGGACAAGATGTCTTTTGGCCAGGCCTTGACCGTCGACAAATCGCACGCTGGTGAAAGTTCACAACGTGGAGCGGGTAGAGGTTCCCAAGGAGATGCTAGTATGGATCCCCTTACACGGATGTTGAAAGAGACACGATGGAAGGTTTTGGAACAGTTTAGTAAAATTACTACGTTTACCAGGAAGACAGCGCAAGATATTGCGGATAACCCTAAGGTCCCTCCTCAGGTTAGACGTCTTATGAGGAATCCTGAGATTCAAACTCTGCAAGAAGAATTTGATAGTGCTAGGCTGTATCTGGCACGGTGGTCAATGGGTGTGGCTGAGCAGAGTGAACGTGAACGAAATCAGCGAATCTGGACAGCAAAGGACATGTTGGAAATGGAAGATAGTTCGGTTGGCGAATTCGAAATACTGAACATGGAAGCAGCAAATTTGTCCCTTGCTGACAAACGAAAGCCGGTAACCATGGAGGAATGGAATGGCTGGTTTGATCCCGTCACTGGCAGGTTACAGATTACACCAGAAGAAGCAAAGGAGAGGATTTTTCACGGAGGCCTCAATCCGAATGATAGCGTTCGGAAAGAGGCTTGGCTATTTCTCCTCGGAGTATATTCTTGGGAGAGCAACGGTGATGAGCGCAAAGCCATATTAAATTCAAAACGGGATGAATATGTACGTCTAAAGGGCGCATGGTGGGAGAGATTAGTTGAGGGAATCTCATCAGCAGACGATCTTGAATGGTGGAAAGAACAAAAAGCTCGAATAGGTTTGTTATTTTCCACCTCCGTGCTTACCATTAATCCATATTTTATCCTATAGCAGGCTGACAGAAACCATTTCTCGCGGTTCGAAATGCAGAAAAGGATGTTCATCGCACAGATCGCACTATTCCATTGTTCGCGGGAGAAGACATTCCACATCCCGATCCAGACTCCCCGTTTGCAGAAACTGGAACCAATGTCCATATGGAGCAAATGAAGGACATGCTTCTCACGTATAATGAGTATAACCGTGATCTTGGCTACGTCCAGGGGATGAGCGATCTCCTAGCCCCGATTTACGCTGTGATGCAGGACGACGCGGTAGCCTTCTGGGGATTTGTTGGATTCATGGATCGAATGGTAGGTTAATGAAATGGTCACGGTTCTTGAATTTTGCATGTCGACCTATTCTAACGCCATTGTCAACATAGGAGAGGAATTTCCTTCGTGACCAGTCAGGGATGCGATCGCAACTGCTCATTCTAGACCAGCTTGTCCAACTGATGGATCCTCAACTCTACCTCCACCTTCAATCCGCCGACAGCACCAATTTCTTCTTTTTCTTCCGCATGTTGCTCGTCTGGTACAAACGGGAGTTCGAATGGGTAGATGTACTAAGACTTTGGGAATCGCTTTGGACGGACTATCTGTCAAGCAGCTTCCATCTATTCATTGCATTAGCGATTCTCGAAAAACATCGCGATGTAATCATGGACCACCTCAAGCACTTTGATGAAGTTCTCAAATACAGTACGTTAATAACGTTTTATTATGTCTTTTTACTGTGTCGCGCTTCTCAGGTCGTGCGTTTTTACTAATTAGCACATCAATATAGTCAATGAGCTCTCCAATACCATGGACTTAGTCTCCATCCTTTCCCGAGCTGAAGCCCTCTTCCACCGCTATGAGAAGAAAGTCGAGGCCTTTGATAAGAGGAACAACTTTCCCACTCCATCCGTTCGTGGACGTCTGGTTGGATCACACGATAGCCGAACTTCATCCCAATACCAATCCTCCCCAACATCAACTCCAGGCAGTGTCAGTGCCAGTCAAAGCACATCCAGAGACCGCCAGCGCAGCGCCCCCACCACACCGTCACCCAGTGGCCAAAAAGCTGTCGATAAAGAACGAATCATCACTCCCGAGTTACGCGGACTCATGAGTAAGAAAATCGAAATTCTGAATCCGGATGAAATCAGGGAGCATGGCGGGGGGACGAGGCGGGGTTAACCTATCTTCAATCTTTTCTTATCGTTTACGGTAATGCCGTTTTACGACAACATTTCCATGAAGCACCTTTTCGATCTACCTCCCAATATCTTTTCCCTATATTCGACCCTCATATCCTTCTCTAAACAGCTACATCCATCTCCTAGCTCCTTACTCGGCAACGCTCAGTTTGACCCTTCATCTCCATCTCGGCCCAACATATCTTTGCAATATGTTTAAATGTATTTTCCTTCAAGGGGACCCCTATCTATCCTGGCCTTCCTTCCAGTTTAACGTCACGAATTATTTAATTTCCCCCACCCGGTCTATTTTACGAACTATTATAATTTCTTGTCGGTTTCTTTCTCTATTTTCCTGCTTGCATTCGTAATCTCATGTACGTAGCGCTCGCGGCGTTGTTTGATTGTTAAACTTACTTTTTCAACCTCAATTAAACGACAACATTTCATCATTTCCAAAGTTCTAGGGCGTGGGTGTTTATTTGGCTTGGGTCAATGGGTGGAGGAGACTGGAAAGCAAGCTAGCTTCCTACGACTTGCATTTCTCGAGCAAAATAGTGATTTGCGTGATGTCGTGGTTGGGCAGTGTTACCTACCATGAAGAAGCAGTGAGTAGTAGTCCCTGCGGTTATCTCTGGAAGAGTAGAAGAAATGCCCATGGTATGTATGGCGTAGCTTGAATTGCGGTGGACTCTCAGTATAGATGGAGAAGGGCGAAATTATAGAAGGTGATGTTTTGTTCTTTCGTCTTTTCCCATATTACGATATGCCGGGAAGGATAGCGACATGCTGGATTGGCAATGATTGTTAAGTATGAATGGACACATTCCTTTTATTGGTTCCATTTTGAAACTATCTGTATATATATAATGAATTCAACAATAAAAAGTGCGAAGAAAGATGCTCAAAAAAATAAGTAGAGAAAAGGAGAAAGGAAAGGAAAAAAGACAAAACGTGGAAAGACGAACGTCAATTAAATAAGAAATAGTTGTAAGACCCGGCACTTTGCGTCCGTTTTTAAAAGGGGTAGAAATGGTAAAAGAGAAAAAGATGTGAAAAAGATGTGAAAAAGGGCCAAATTAGAACGCCGGAGTCTGTGCATCAAGTTAAAATAAAGTAGTGGTGTAAAACAACGGAGGAAAATAGTAAAAGGTGGGAAGTGGGAAATGAGACAAAGAAATAGCGAAAATATGCGAAGAGAGATAACGAGAGTAAAACGAAAGCAGCAGGGAAAGGGAAAGCTGTGAGGAGTGACCGGCAGAGAAAATGATAAAAAGACAAAAAAAAGTCCCAAAAATAGAAAAGATCCGAGGGTATTTTCCCATACGTATAGACATAAAAACGTCAAGTCAATCAATCCAAAATCAATCGCTCAATCGCCTTTAAACCGAAATCAGATAGATCCGACCCTTTGTCCGACCACCCATCCACCCATCCGCCCACCCATGCATTCATCCAGTACATTCCTGCCTGTTTTCCAATCCATAGTCTAAATTCCAAAGTCCAAAAATCCAATTCCCAAAAAAATAACCAATATGAAGTGAGCCATTTTCAATCTTTGCAATCCCTGCCTCTCTCCAATCCCCGCAGGTATACCCGCTTACTTCCAGCGCCAGTATCACTGACACTTCTATGCCCGATTTCAACGGCTTCCTCCTGCAACACATCAGGCCGGAAACGGCTCAAATTCCCATATGAGCGCTCAGACCTCAATGTGGCGGAGGTGCGTCGCGCACGACCAATGACGTCTTCTACCCAAGCCTCGCTCTCAGGGCTGATGGAAACCTGTCTAGACTTGGGGTTTGGGCCCGCAAGGCCTAGAGGAGTAGAGGCATATTCACTGCCATAGGCGGAAGCGACACTCATGGAGGCGTTGGAGGAGGTTGATAGCCTGCGGCGGGCTGAAGAGAAGAAGGAGAAAGGGCCGCTGGTGCTAGAGTTGCCGGGATTTTCTGAGGCTTTTTCGATGTTTGCGGCTGTTAGGGTCGGGGCGTCGGATGGGGTCACTGACCGGCGGGTTTTGCGGATGCTCAAGGAGGATGGTGGGCGGATTTCAAAGGCAGAACCGGGACGGGAGACGGGGGTTGTGCGGCCGGTGCTGCCGCGGACTGGGGCAAGTTTGCTTTGCGAAGTGTAGTTGGGTGGTGAGGTATTGGGAAGGCCACGGACTTCAAATTTGCCGTCTGAGACATTTCGCCGACCATGGTGAACGGCGTATTCCCTAAGATATTCTCCCAGGTCTGCCCAGCCGCCGCCGACTCTCACCATCACTCGCTCTCCATCTTCGCCGACTGAACGCACAAAGAGTTTAACGGGTGCTGATTTACCCCCACGGTGGAGATGGTAAAGCCTTATCGCTGAGTCGTCATCGTGGTGAGCATGGTGCCTTCTTGAGCGGCTAAAGGCTGGCGTGAGGGTGAGTGAAGGCGTGGGAGTGTTGCTACGAGTCGATACCGGGGACTCGGACCGCAGGCGCTCCCGTCTCGGAGTTGAAAACGGAATCTCCGGCGCACGAGGGGTGCTATTATTACTCTCCGGTTCTGACGCTAGATGTATCCGGGCGGGAATGGTTGTAAGTATAGAACTGATCTTTTCTTCCAGGTGGTCTTGGGGCAATCGGGGAGTAGTAGATGGCGAAGCGATGGATTTTCCAGGTGCGTCTTTTGGAAAAAGGGCGCTGTTGAGAGGTGGCGGGACCTTTTTCTGCTTTTGGGAAGAAACAGAGGCGGTCGGATTGAGGAGTTTAGAAAGCCGTTTGCTAGATCTAGGCGGAAGGCTAGGTGGGGCGGGAGAGACTGAACGTTCAACGTCATCCTTGCAGTCCGACACTTCAACTGGTGGAGATGGTTCTTCAGCAGTAGATGGAAGAGACTCTGAAGAGGTCGATACTCGGGGTCCACGGAAATGACTAGGATGAAGACTATTATATTTATCGTTAAATCGGTGATCGGATAATAGAGAAGCACTGGAGAGAGTACGGCGAAGATCCGGCATCGATTTCTTCCCATCGGGGGGCCCCATGCTGAGCCTATTCGAAACTATGATACTTCGTAGTTCTGTTTTCGGTAAAACCTCTATCGAAGCGGAGGATGCTTTTTTAACTTTGGGGGAGTCTTTCAATTCTCCGAATTCGTCCATATCACGATTGATTTCGGAGTCTCCTTCTATGAATCGCTCTAAAGGCAGGCTCATAGTCCGCTGCACAGTAGGTCGCGGAGGGGAAGCGGGATGGGGTTTTGTGTCATTTGACTTTGTCCGCGCAATATTGTCTCCATGTTGTTCATGAGCCCAAGGAGATTTGGGAGCGTTAGTAAAAAAGCCACCTGGAGATTCAACGATGATAGGGCTACCGTGAGATTCAGCGACTTGAGCATGCTGTATTTCTGGGTTAGAGCCATATGAAAAGCCCGAACCAATGGTCGAAGCAAGAGAAACGATAGAATCCCGACGCCGAGATATGGTGTCCAGTTTTAGAGCTTCTGTTCTGCTCTTGGAAAGTCGATTAGGACTTGAATCAGCAGCCATGGGCGAAGATGATATTGAACGATAAGCGACGTTGTAAGGGCTGGCATGGGGGGTAGCGTTGGGCTGAGGTGACCGCGGGGTAGCTGGTTCATTTGTTCCAGCCTCTGGAGAAGAGTTGGAAAAAGATACGGCCACACTGGTGGTGTTCCCCTGAGAGCCATATTCGGGCGGGCTATCAGGGTTATGCGGACTGCTTGTGGCTGTAAGTGACGCCCTGCTAGGCTTCTCGGGCGTAGCCAAATGTGCAGACTCAGGATACTCGCTAGAGACGTGATTCTCATACGGCTTGGTAGATAATTCTAGTGGATTGTTATTGTTTTGCTGTTTTTCCACCGATTCAGAGATGCATGGGGACGATGGAGTAGTAATCTTCTTGTGGGTAATAGACTTCGTAGGCGTAGACGGCCGTGGTGAAGACAAATCTTGGGCATTTTGAATATTTAACTTCTCCTCGTTGGATTTAATTGCAGCTGAGGAGTCTGTGTGGGTATTCTCGCCCACAGAGTGTTGGTGTTTACATATATCTGAACTTCGGATTTGAGGCCGCAGCGGAGGAGATGGCGGTGTTCGATGAATAACTATCGATGATGGAGAAGCAACATTGCTGGAGGTAGGATCAGGGTGACTGGGAGTGTTGGGATGCTCAGGTGGATTAGACACCGGGAGAGGAG
Organism: Helicocarpus griseus UAMH5409; assembly: GCA_002573585.1. Lineage (NCBI taxonomy): Eukaryota > Fungi > Ascomycota > Eurotiomycetes > Onygenales > Ajellomycetaceae > Helicocarpus > Helicocarpus griseus. Next base: position 21,772 of record PDNB01000068.1, on the reverse strand, counting down.
ATGGGGGGTTCCGTTGGATGACTATCGGTGATGAAGAACCGGCATTTCCGGGAACTGGGTCGGGGTTATTGGGGGTCTCCGGAGGCTCAAGCTCGTTAAGGGCCCTGGTGGGGAGTTCGTTCCTATTTTGGGAATTACTTTCCTTATCATTTTGATCTCTCTCGGCCTCAGAAATCGCCTTGTGCGTTGTCGATGTTTTGCGCCCCTTTTCCTCGGGTTCCTTTGTTTTAATTGATTCGACCTTAGTAGCAAGTTGAGGCGGACACAACCGCCTGAAGTCATTCTCGGCTGCCATTTTCTCAGCCTCAAAAGCCCAAGTCGCAAACCCGGCCTCGATGGCCTCCATGTCGTCAATCCACGAGTCGGGAAGAGCATCTTCTTGCCCTTCCAGCGAGTCAAGAATACGATCCATCTTACCACCTACAGCTAACACCTTGTCCTCCAGCTTGTGACGAATAGAGCCATACGAAGATTTGGTGAATAGGGGGTCTTCCAGCTCAGGTAGTAATCCCGTTTTCAATCGATCCAGTGCGCCATCAATGTCCGCTTTTGTGCGACCAAGAGCATCCAGGAGGCCAGGGATCTGATGTAGCACCGTAAGACGGACCTCCCAAATATTGAGGAGAATATTCAGCTTGGAAAGGTAAGGAAGAGCCTGAAGGATAGTAGCCGTGATCACGGCCGTAAAGTCGCTAAGTTGCACATAGCTGAGTGTGTTCGTGTTTGTTGACCAGGTGCTATTCGAAGACGAAGGGCGGGAGCGAGACGGGATATGGGCGTCCAGGACGTGCTCCTTCAGTTCCTCCACATCCAATGTTTCCATTTCAGATTTTATTGCTTCGATCCTGCCCTCATGCTGTTCTACAATGGCTGCTGGCAGGCAGCCCAAGTACCTCTTCCAGCCATCGTCACTGCAGGCACGATCTGTTTTGGGCGGAATAAAGCCTTTCCCCAAACCGGCATCTCGCTTCTGTGGCCATCCCCATGATAACACCTCTGCATGCCATTGCTTCAGTTTTTGACCAATCACGGCGGCTCGAACAGCTAGGCCACGTTCAGCGCTCGTGGCCTCTGCAATGGCCTTGGAGAGGATACTCTCAGCCCTGCCATTTGTCCGTACAGCATCAGTGGCTGATAATGCCGCAAGGGTAGATTCTGGAGAAAGGTTGGCAAGCAATGGGTCTGAAGCGCAGGTGAACGATGATACGGTTCGGTCCGGGGGACGGGTTCGGGGACGAGTTGGAGATCGAGGCGGAGAGCGGGTCGGAGTCGTAGGGTCAGTAGAAGGATGGAGGCGGAGGGAGGGAGTCAGAGTAGTAAACGGGTTTTCAGCCATTTTCGATAGCTAAGAATAGCATCGCGGGGTTCTCCCGCGGCCTTGAAAAGGCAGAGAGTCAAGAGCTAAAAGGTGGGGAAGGTCAAGTAAAAGCCGGGGTCATCGCGGAGAGCGGAGAGGTCAGCGGAAATAAAAAGTCTGGGGGACGCTCTCCACATGTTGAGACGGAGAGGCTAGACGGCTAGGAGGGCATCTGCTTGCTATGTCTGAATAAATTTGTATCTGTATCGCAAAAAAAAAATAGAAGGCTGGGAATATTGATCGACGGGCTGGCTGATAGGTAATAAATATGTAGTCGTAGGGAAACGAACGGAGAGCGGAAAGCACACGCACAAAGAGAAGGTAGGAAGAAAAGGGGAAGAATTGGAGGGGTAAAGAGTGGACTAGATGAAGCAAGAAACCGGAGCAGACCAGTGCTCTCGGGCAGCTTCAGATCAGAAAAAGCAGAAGCAGAGATAGAGAGTGGAGGAGAGGAAGATTGACCTCGTTGTCGGCGGCGATGTGGACGGAGATTCGAGAGTTGGCGATGGTTGGGCGAGGAGCCCATGCCGTGTGGGTTATGTAAGGCGCCCCGGGCTGCCCTATCACCGCCGTCCAGCACAGCAGACACAGCAGACACCAGCCATCGCCAATGCAGACAGACGTCAGATACGGAGATGGGTTTGCTGATTGGCAGTCGGATGATGTGGCATGGAAATAATATCGCTTCCTTTGCAGGCCTGCGGGAAATGAGCTACTTCACCAATAGCTGCTCAATTTATATATGCACGACAGTAGGCGTGTTTAGGGCACGTAATATAAGAGTAATTCCCGCGGGAATTTCCGTTCAAAATGCACTCTTTACCCTCCCAAAAGCAATATCTAAGCTGCATGGCCGTATAGTGCACCAAAGTAGAAATCCGTAAATATACTTCCCAAAGCGGAAATATTGGTTCTGCCGACTCGACCTCGCTTGGTCGCGTCGGAAATTGACGACGCGAAACAGCCAAATGCCATATCTGCACTGCAACACAATAAAATAAATTATAAAATCCCATCTGCTGCTCTATATATGTAATTCTACACTATCTAAAATGCAGTGAGCATAATGCGCTTCAGAAGCCAGCTCACCAATATCAATACCTTTGCCAGTACGCCGTTCCCAACCCCCTTCCTACGTGCTGCTTCTAACTTCTCCGTCCAGAATTTACTGCATCTCTGTCGTCTCTTGGGAAGATATGCTGGGTTCGATTAGAAGATGAAGTAGTTCGCTTCACAATCATCCCGGACCAGGGAACCCAAGTCTGGGCCCAGCTGCCAATCGTACGTGAACAGCCACCCCGGATTAAAGTGGTTTGATATATGAAGAGAATTAAATATATCAAGGGTGAGTAAATAAAAAACACGCTCTGACTCTTAACGAAACAGGACACCGTCTTCGAATCGTACTCTATAAGCGCCGCCTCAGGCGTCATCAATCTCGAAGTCCCCATCGGCGCCCTCCACCGCGCCCTTCGCTCCGCCTCAAGCGCAACATCAGCGCAACTCCGCTTAACCAAAAAGGGTCCGCTCCCCTTACTCGCACTAACCATCGTAACCTCATCATGGACGTCAGGAAAGAACGCCCTAGGAGTGGGCAACAGCAGCAATGCTGATTCTAGCGGCATGCCTCCGCCACCACCAGGCAGCATAGAACTAGGAGAAGCGGGACCCATGACAGCAGCAGCAGATGGCCCCCGCGAACGTGAAACGGTAATTACCCAAGAAATTCCCGTGCGCGTCCTCGCCCCATCGACCGTCGAGGGCCTGCACGAGCCCCGCTGCCGCAGTCCGGACGTCCACATCGTCCTGCCCAGCTTGATTCAGCTGAAATCCATCTCGGAGCGCTTCACGAAATTGGCCATGGACCCTGCTGCCAAGAGCATTACCAGTGGTGGCACAACAGGACTAACTTCTACTCAGGGCGTGGCAGCGGGTGTAAACAGCAGTCCCAAACTCGAGCTCTCGGCCAATATGCACGGTTCCTTGAAGCTTGCGATTGCGACTGACACGCTACGCATTTCGAGCGTGTGGACGGGCCTGTTGAATCCGCCGCTGGACCCGGCGCAGCTGAGTCAGGACGAGCTGGAGCAGCTGCCTAGCGAGCGGATGAGGGTGCTTGGTGGAGAGAATGGGGAGGCGGAGGAGGGGTGGGCGAAGGTGAGGATTGATGGGAGGGATTGGGGGAGGGTGTTGAGTGTGGGGAGGTTGAGTCCTAGGGTTGTTGCGTGTAAGTATTTATTTTTCTTTTTCTTTTTTTTTTTTTGTACACGGTTTTGTTTCATTCTGGAACAGTAGCACTGTATCAAATTACTGGTATGCTGTGCTGTTGCGCATCCCGAAGAGCACCAGGCGGGTTGTGTAAAGAGTACCATCCATATATGTACATGTACCACGCACGGGGCTCATGTCGTATGACGGTTCCGCCCCGTCAACAATGTGAATCTAACTAACCTCCCCCATTTCATTTTACACAGGTTTCATACACGACACCGCTCTAATCCTTTACGTCTATTTACCTGATAGCCAAAGTGGAGCGGATTCTTGTTTGACGGTCAGTCTTTTCAGTGTCCCTGTCCCTTTCTCTCTCCATCCCCCAGCCGCTTCTATTCTCTTCATCCCAGCCGTCCCGGCAAATGGCCGAACTCACTTTACTAATCGTTTCCTATATCAACTCACCACATTACAGTATTACATTAATTCCTACGCTGCCTAAGCTAGAGGGAGTGGACAGGCCGGTATACGCTGCGTAAAGATTGCGTGCAGAAAAAGCTACATGTTCGACATCATCATTACTTACGCTAGCCTCCGTTCTTCGAATCTGTCCGTCCGTATCTATACCCAACATTACGAACCATTTGCCTAGCCCATATCGTGTTTTTTAAAATATACCCCCAGTTCAAAACGGCATCAACGTGGAAGACATATACACACGTTGGCTATGGACGTTTCAGTCCTCGGCAGCCAGAAACAAATACAACACCCCGTATCGCATCACATCCAAGTCCCTTAAAACTCCGTAATCAAACTTAGTACACGGCATTGGGACAGAGGCGCGGATTCGCTCGAAAATAAGTGTCAGCCGTGAAATTAAACCGGGGAAGGGATGAGGCGTGATTCATTTCGAGGGACGAGCAAAATGCAAATTAAATAATCTCCAAGTACATATAAGATGCTTTGCATGTAAGAAATTAGTCCATTTATGGGAAGATTCCATTCACAGTTGATTAAAGTAACAGACGAGCATGTAGTGATAAAACATATGAGCAATAAAAGTCAGAATTTAATAGAAAAAGAAATAGTCCATATTATACATAAGGTTATTCACGCGTAAAGTGAAATGAACAAAAGGAAAGGAAGAAAAGCAAAAAGCAAAACAAGCTCGGGAAGCAGCTATGCGTCAAACAGTACTTCTTCCGTTCCGGTATGATATAAATTAAAAAAAGGAGATATTGCTCATTACTTAGGGGACCAAATATATAACTGGGGAGAGCTAAGCAAGGATGGGGATAAAAAAATAAGAAGACAAGCACGGCACCGACGGCGTTATACAGTGGGGGAACTTGGATGCAGGGGGAACTTCGAGGGACAAAAAATGAACAAAAGGGAATAAATCAACATAATAAAACAAGAACGCTCTTTGGTGGAAAGAACATGTTGAAAACTGAAACGAAAAACCGAACATGACATAGTAACCCTACCGCCTCGAAAATCGGACGAGGGCATGAATGCAAAGAAAACGCCAAAATTGCAAGACATATAACAACAATCAATGGATTGCGCGCGCGCTCCTATGAGGGTCGCGGAAAATGCATGATTTTTATATGGATCGAATAAAAGACGTTCGTTTGGTATGTTGGTGGGAAGGATATAATAACCAGCAGCGTAAGACTCGTTTCATGATATCCGTGAGGCTTGTTTTTCAACAGCAAATCGGCTTACTTTGCCATAACGTCAACATATCTGCCCTTCTTTTTGCCCCTAACGGTGTTGCCCTTTCTCGCCTGCGGCGCTCCCAGAAGGTCGTCAATGGAGCTTGCATTACTCAAAGCCGTTCCTGGCCTTGATGGCGGCCCAGCAGAAGATGGAGGTCCAGCGGAAACAGACCGTGGCATGAGATGGGGACTGGCTGTAGGCGGTACTGCCAAAGAGGATATTCCTGGGCTCATGTTGCGGGGCGGGGAATCGCCAGCCTGTGAGGGTGGTCCGCTTGAAGGGTTGGGTGGTGGAGCGAGGGTTGGGGCTGAGCCAGATACGGGTATATTTGCCGCCGGAGGAGGGCCATTGCCAGCGCTGGCGGTCCTACTTGGGGATGCTGGCCCCTTGGGGGGTGGTGGCGTAGAATGAGTCGCTGCATTGGCGCTGTCTGGGTCCTTCTTATTGACCCATCTCTTTAGCTCTTTATCGTAGTAAAAAGAACTTTCTTCACCAAGTTTAGCCCGTATTGGGCCTCCGCTATTGGCATTCGGGTCTTTTTTACCCCACAACCACGACAATATGCCCTTTTTCTCAGGGGGTGGTCGTTTAGCTACAGGAAAAAGGGAAACCAAAGTTAGCAATGTATGAATAGTGTTAAAAGGATGGAGGCTTACCATCAGCTTTTGCAGCCTCCTCGAAGGCTTTGTTGGCTTCCCGATCCCTGCGTTCCTTTTCAGCCTTTTTAATGGCCTCCTCACGCGCGGCAAAGTCATCGTCATCGTCATCCATATATGACTTCTTCTTTGGCTTCTCCTTGTCTGATTCATCACTATCGACTGGTGCAGGCTCGTACGACGGGGGCTGGTAACCAGTAGTTCCGGTTGGCGGTTCATAGCCAGTATTTCGAGGAACAGCAGCGTCGGGTTCTGCTGGATTGAACGTAGGTTGGTACCCGCCATAGTTTATAGCCTGTTCTGAACCAGAGGTGGATTGGTTCTCCTCAACTGGAGCAAGGTGGGAGTATGGAGACTGCTGGGGTGGCGTCGAGTCCCTTCCTTGGTTTGGTGAGTTATACGCATTCTGTGGTGCCGTGGGATAATAGCTATTCTCTTGAGCCTTACTCAATTCGTGAGAAGGGCGGCCCTGAGAGTAAGAGCGGCCAGTGGATGGTGGTGATCTTTGGGAATCAAGAGATGCGCGGCCACGGTACTGATCCGGAGAGGAATAAGGGGCATATTGGTTCCCGGGGGCATAGCGAGAAGTGGAAGACGCCGAGGGAATAGGCTGCCCAGTCGCGAAGTACGATCCATATGTGTCATTGACAGAGGGGGAGCGGCTAACTGGAGGTGTGCCGAGCATTTTAGCAAACGGCCCAATATCTGCATCTGCTGCTTTACCGGACCCAGTAGAAGCACCGTCACTATCTTCACCAGCTACAAAACTGTTGAATTTCGCTAGAATGGAACCCGAAACCTTTTCCATGCTAGGTCTTGACATCCATGAAGACGAGCCGCCCGTAGGGGATTGTCTTAAGCGGTTGGCAAGCTCGTCAAGTTCAGTAAAGAATCGTTGATGGTAGTAGGGAGAAGGCTTGGTTGTCGATTTCAGGATTGCAGCAATGGCATCGCAATATTGCTGGGCCTCCGCCTTGCCGCCGTTCTCCGCGAGATAATATGCATATTGAAGCTTGAATGCTTGGAAGTGTGGTATGACGGCGGTCAGAGAGCCAGGCAGGACGGAAAGGGCGAACTCATATACCTCAGTAAGAAGAATGGAATCCTGATCGTTGGCGAAAGTGAACGGATATCGGCGGTGGTCAGCGCCGAGGAGTACAATCTGGGACTGCGGGTCATCAGGGCCGCTGAGGACCAGAGATACAGAGGGAGACCTGGCGAATAACGCACAAATGTGTGCGGCTTCTATCCTTCCATAGGACGAGAGCAAACGGGAGAGAGAAAGAAGGGCAACATGATCGTCGGGGCTTCTATTGCTCAATATTAAGCATAAGGTCTCTTGCCATTTATCAAGCCCAGCGAGCGCATTCTTAGAATGACCGGGCCCTCCCATTTTGCTAACCATCTGCAAACCTGCTCGAGCGGAGGGCGGGACCAACTCATCGACACTCTCCTCAAAATTACCCGCGAAAATTTCGTAGAGGGCGGCCAACGACTCAGTGTTATCACCAGCAGCCTTGACCTCTCGCCTAATAAATTCTTGAACAACCTGTTTCCAGACTGACTTGTCAAGCGTCGAGGACAGTAACATCGCATGGCCCCATAAACGTCGATCCACAGCTTCCCAGACAGCTTTTTCCCTGTCGCCTGTAAGAAGATTCCGACGAATACTTTCCATTCCGTCGGTATTTACGGTCTCTGATTGTGAAAAGCCACTTATGCTTTCGTAAATGCTAGAAACCTGACGAGGATGTCTGAAGTCCTGTGACGGCGATCCAGACGCTTCAGGCAGAGGAGATAATATGGAGCGCACAGCACTTTCCACCTCTGGAGCGCCTCCTAGAAGGCCGTCATGCTCGACCATGACCCTAATAATCTTCCATAGAAGGACCTTTTCATTATGTTGTTGTTGAACCGTTAAGTCTAGAGAAGGCCCTTCGTTTTCGAATCTAGATATCATGGCAGAGAGCCAAGCAACCACGTCCTTCTTCTTAGACTTCGATCTCAATGGTCCTGGAAATTTAACAATGGTTTCCGCCCGTCCAACAACATCATCGACATTGCGTACTTTGGTTTCTCCGGGGGTTGACTTTATTTTCGGAACAAGCTGGCCAGTGGCATACCTGGGAACATGCTTCGGGAAAGAGCTTGCAATTACTCCTCCGAACCCAAATTTGAATATCGGGGCGCCTTTCCAACGCTGAAGTGGGTCAAATTCTTGGCCATCTGTTGGAGCTATGAAGTCCAATTGCGGAGAAGGTGCGGCCTTCGCTAACGGCTGAAGCTGGGGCTGTAGGGATGCTCGTGGGCTGTGGACTGATGCAGGCCTTTGGAATGGCTCAGGTACACTCGCAAGGCTAGGTTCGTAATGGAGTCTGCTCGGTGACTGAGTCTGAGATCTCCTCGGTGGTCTAGGCTGTTGCTCTCGAGGCTGCTGAATCGAAGTGGGTGGCGGTGGATTATAAGAAGGTGCGCTAATTGGCGATGGTGGGGCGTGGGCGTGGGACATCGGATCATATGAACTAAGGACTGGCAATGTAGATTGTGGGAGATTATCCGTTGATTGAGGAGTATATACAGTTCCGCTGTCCATAGGAGGCAAGTATTGATTAGAAGGCATGGTGTGGTTTCGTAGGTTACTAGGCGGAGAGAGGGTTTGATCGGAGAACTGACGGGCGGGAGGACCTGGATAGGAAGTGGGAGATTCGGTCGATGGATTGACGGAGTGCGTATGGGATATGCTGTCAGGCTGGGCGAGGGGGCTAGACGTCCTCGGCTGGAAAGGTAGTATATTGGCGGGAGAATGGCTTGCTGCGGGCTGAGGTGTATATTTCGTTGGATTAGGAGGACCAGCAGACGGCGGCGGCGCGGGGGAATATCGAGGAGACGACGGGGGCTTTGGTCCGGGGTGCAACGTAGGTGGTTTTGGGGAATACCGACCAGATGGACCAGAGACTGCGGGACCCGCAGGAATAGGGAGCGACGAGTAGGGGTCTGGCCGTTCAGGCTTGTGTAGTTGAAACTGGTCATTTGGTTGAATAGGCACGTTGGGGGCAGCATTAACATTGGGAGACATGAGATTGGGTGGCGACGGAGGTACAGGCTGCGTCACAGTCTTTGGAGCATATCTGCCCTGAGTGGAGGGACGGGATCTAGATGTAACTGGCAACTCTTCGAAAAAACTGCCGCTAGGGCCTCCATCTGTTTCCCTTCGAGAAAGTGGAGGAGGTGTCGGTTTTGGAGGAGCGTATGCGGAGCTTGAACTCGAAGGACGAGTTGCCATCATACTGCTCTTGCGAGGCGGTGGTTGCACAGACGATGGCTGCGGAGGGGGTGGCTGCGTAGCAATCAAAGGGGAAGCAATCGGCTGAGATGTACGGTGTTTCGGTCGACTTATCTCCATTGGCAAATCGTAAGGGGATTTGTAGCCAGCCTTTGCCTGGTTGACAAAACTTTCAGGTTTACTTGCGACAGAATCACCCGAAGCTTGTCGGACTGGGGGAGCAAATGCACTGGGACCCGTGTTGGCATTATGCAGCCCATAGCTAGTGTCAGGAAACGCCTGAATCATATCGGAGGAAGACGGCTGATGGGGAGTATAGGGATTGATCCGTGGCTGTTGCTGTGCCGCCAAATTTGAAGGTTGAGCAGGCTGAGGCGGATAGTTGGGAAAACCGCCCGGAGAAGCGCCGTTGGGAAGGCTTTGTTCGCCTTCGAATGGTGTCTCATCTAGAAGGTCATCATCGTCCCCAATTAGCAAATCATCGTCGCTGAGAGCCGCTTTCCACCTCTCAGCCAAATCCTCCTCAGGAACCTCATTCTCAGCAGCCGGAGTATCCTTGGCTTGGTGGTCGCCGGCTCCCGGCTGATGCGGGGTTGGAGTCGCATCGATTGGCGAATCAGTCACGGTTTGGTCCTGGTGGACATCTAAAGAACCCAAAACCTGAGAAGTAGATTTGCGATGGAATGGTGGCATATCTGTCTTGGAAGAAAAGAAACCACCGTCATCCACAGGTTCGTCTTCTTTGAAAATCGCATCGATATTATTGCTCTGATTGTTTTCAGCTGGGGATGACGGCTCCGTACTACTAATCAAAGGCATGCCTTCTTCAAATCTCGATTCAGCTTCCAAAGGCGTATAGATGGGCTTCGTCTGAGTATTAAGCTGATTGAAAAAGTCCCCAGAAGTGTCATCATCACCACCGGTACCATTCCACGGCAAAAAGTCATTTTGCCCATCCTGATTCGTTTGTTGATAACTTTCGGCAGGATTGGACCGCTGGCTAGTTTCCTGATCCCCAGAAGTATGGGCACTGGGCTCAACGGAATGACTCTCATTCGACCCAACATTATCGGCAGACTCCATGACCGGGAAGGAATTAGTCCGGTCCGTTACATCAAAGCCATCGAACGGATCCGTCGCGGAGCGTGAGATGTCCCAGGCGAGATCTGTCTCACCATCATCTTCCCACTGGAACTCTTTCGACGGCGGTTGTTGAGTGGTAGCATGTTCGGCGTGTGGGGGATGTTCTTGGGAAGGCAGTGCGGACTCGTGCGCATCCGGAGATGCATCATCGGACGGTGCGCTGGGAGATAGGTCAGTAGGTCGTTCCGTAGACTGTTCCGTAGATTGTTCCGCAGGTTGTTCCGCAGGATTCCCCAGGTCTGCTATGGACGCTACCTGCCCGTTCGTGTTGTCCTGTTCTGAATGCAACTCTCGGACACTGCCCGGCACATCATGTGAAATCGCAGCATGTGCCGATTCAGCTGGAAGGACCGCGCCATTGGACGTTTGTGATAGCTGTGTGGGTGCGGGTGCGATTTCATCGCTCGTAGGCTCAGAGGGCTTCGTGGGTAAGGGGGTTGAGTTCGAGTCCGCTAGGGATAGGAAGGAGTCCTTCTGCGGACTGTTATCGGGTCTCAGGGCAGGATTCCATGATCCAGATTGAATCATGTTGGATGCAAGGCCACTTGGATATTCCAAAGTAATATCGTGTGCCATTCAAACCTCGTTTTCTAAGCACCCGGAATCTAAGGAAGGAAAACGCCCTGTCACGTTGCAGTTAGATAACACACATGTCATGTCGCAAAGGGGGCAACAGATCTACCACGGTAGAGACTCACAACCAGTTGAAGAAAAGCGGGGAAAGAAACACGCGTTTAACAATGATCAAAAGCAACAACGCTGGCAAAGACTCATGACCCCATTAAGAATAGCAGACTGGGCACGTAGTGACTGGCAGGCGAGAGAGAATTCTCATCGTCGAGAGACTGGGTCGACTGTTGATGTCGTCGGAAGGTGTCCAGAGCATTTGTCCGATGCCGATCTCAGCCCGGTTTGGCTGGCGGCGGCGTGGCCCTGGAGCCGGGACAACGTTTTCCCGAAGTAGCCAGCTAAGCATTCCGCGGGATTACGTTATCGGTATGCGTCTTACTGCCTTCTGGAAGGTTGTGTGGGGTGATCTGCCGCTAAACGGCGGTAATATTACGTATCTTATACACGCCACGTATGATGCGCCCTGCGCCACAGCAGTCAGCCACGTGATATCATTACACATTCATCCGGGGCTTGTTTGTTTCGAATGTTGCGGCCTCATTCCCGACAACAAATTCATTGAGATACGGCTGTTTAAACCTTGATACCCTTTAGGATTTGTGCTGTCAGGATTTGTGTTGGGCTACCTTAGGGCGTTATTTTGCCGACACCAACTAGTCTTCGGCTAAATGGACGAGCATGCTTGCTATTAGTGGCAATATGATGCTCCGCCGATGAGTGCTCTGTGATGATTGATGATCGATCCACTCAACGCTGAACGAAGCCTTTGGCAGGACTATGGGCATACTTGAATTATATTCGGTCCGGACAGAATTAGCCCAGCGGTCATTCCGACATGGCCTCTTCCCATGAATACAAGCAGGCGAATGCGCCGGACCTCTCAGACGGCCCCGAGTCCGACGATGACTTCGATCTCGACGAACTCGACGTACAACCTTCCGCAGCCCTTCACACCGGACACAGTCCCAAGGGCAGGGGAGCTCTTGGCTTAGCTCCAGGCTCCGGACCTGGCATAGCATTGAGGAATTTACGAACCGGGGCACGAAATAGAATATGGAATCGGAGTAGCAGAACCAGGCAACAGGATGAGGAAGATGGTCTAGACGGGCTGCTAGATGATAATGATGTTGCTAGTCAGCCGGTATCAGGGAGGAGTTCAACTTATGCAGAGGACGACTCCCCTCTCCTGAGCGGACGCCGTAGACCTCCACGCCGGCCCGCCGCCCAAGGAGGATTGTACTCGCAGCTTGGATCAAGGCTCCGTCTTCCCAAGTTTGGATCTTCACCCACGTTGGATGACACTGGTGATCGGCATAGAAGTCCGCAATTACATCCCGGTTCGAATCAAAAACCAACCCGACAAGTGCTGGTTGGCCAAACACAACAAACACGATACCCTCAAAACATTGTATCTAACGCCAAATACACCCCGTGGAGCTTTCTTCCCCGCACTCTTTACAACGAGTTTTCTTTCTTTTTCAACGTTTACTTTCTCCTCGTGGCATTATCCCAAATTATACCCATTTTAAGGATTGGTTACATGTCCTCATATATCGCGCCGCTAGCATTTGTCGTGACAATCTCGCTTGGAAAGGAGGCATTGGATGACATTGCTCGTCGGCGAAGAGACGCGGAAGCAAATTCGGAGGAATACACGGTCATATCGTTTTCCCCTTCGTCTTCTCGAAGGCAGACTGTCCGAAGCAGGCAGGTTGCTTCTGATCAAGACTCGGGCGCAATTGGACGTCAAACTTTCGAGATCATCAAAAAGTCTCGCGATCTGAAAGTTGGAGATATTTTGAAGTTACGAAAAGACCAGCGTTTACCGGCGGATGTAGTCATTCTGAAGAGTGCTTTGCCAGAATCTTCCGTTCCTCAAAAATCTACTCCGGAGCTTATCAATACAGGCGACAATACCGCTGCAGACTCAGCAATGACCGCAGATACCCAATCAACGCCTCTAGCTGATGAGTCCGCGGATGATTCTGGTGGCTCAAGCGACACCTTTATTCGAACTGATCAGCTAGACGGTGAAACCGATTGGAAGTTACGCCTTCCGTCTCCTCTCACTCAAAATCTACCTCTGTCTGAATTAGGCAGGATACGGATCATTGCAGGAGAACCCGAAAAAAGTGTAAATGATTTCGTTGGAACAATTGAACTAGCACCCCCTTTACTTGACGCTTATGACCCCCATATCAACAAGACCGATGGAGATAGGCATTCTCCACACAATTCTCCATCCCCTAATGGCCAGCCTCCCAGTTCCTCTGAGCCACAGTCAGCTCCCCTTACAATTGACAACACTGCGTGGGCTAGTACTGTTCTTGCGTCAAACACAACAACAATTGCCGCGATTGTCTACACGGGGGCTCAGACCAGATCGGCAATGTCAACATCACCTTCACGATCGAAGGTCGGTCTTCTCGAATATGAAATCAACAGCTTGACAAAGATTCTCTGTGCTTTGACCCTATCTTTATCTGTCATCCTAGTTGCTCTTCAGGGGTTTGAACCCTCCAACGAGAAGCCGTGGTATATTGCGATCATGATGTATCTCATCCTCTTTTCCACCATCATTCCAATGAGTCTACGTGTGAACCTTGACATGGCCAAGACGGTCTACGGGCGGTTCATTGAGCGGGATACTGGGATTCCTGGTACTGTTGTTAGAACTAGCACCATCCCAGAGGACCTTGGTAGGATAGAATATTTGCTGTCTGATAAAACGGGAACCTTGACCCAAAACGGTAAGCATCATGTCGACTAGCTTTAGTATAGTACCGAGCTAACGTTACTTCTTAGAAATGGAACTTAAGAAAATTCATGTTGGAACAGTATCCTATGCAAATGAGGCTATGGATGAAGTGGCTTCTTATGTTCGGCAAGGCTTTTCTGCAGCTCCCTCTTCCAACCCCTCTCATCCATCACTCGTAACCCCAACCACTATAAACGGCGCTCAGACTGGACTGGCCTCGACGACTCGAACACGACGAGAGATTGGGTCTAGAGTCAGAGATATAGTACTAGCTCTCGCACTCTGTCATAATGTTACTCCCACGTCAGACGAGGAAGATGGAGAGATGATAACCACCTACCAGGCGTCGTCTCCTGATGAGATTGCGATCGTGAGGTATACTGAGGAAGTCGGCCTTCAACTAGTACATAGAGATAGACAAAAGATCGTTCTCAAATCAGTGGTCACGGGAAACATTGTCGTGCGTGTCCGGATCATGGACATATTCCCTTTCACGTCCGATAGCAAGCGCATGGGCATCATCGTTCGGTTCGAGCAAGGTTCCAATTTGGACAAGTCCTCAGCACAGGATGAGGAGATTTGGTTTTACCAAAAGGGCGCAGATACGGTAATGTCTTCGATCGTTGCTGCCAATGACTGGCTTGACGAGGAGACTGCCAACATGGCCAGGGAAGGTCTTCGTACTCTGGTCATAGGCCGGAAGAAGCTGTCTCAAGGCCAATACCAGGACTTCGCGGCCGACTACAAAGATGCGTCTCTGTCCCTCCACAATAGGGATACCCGCATGGCGCGGGTTGTGAAGGAGTATCTTGAGCAAAATCTGGAACTTCTCGGTGTCACAGGCGTCGAAGACAAACTGCAAAAGGATGTTAAGCCGTCCTTGGAACTCCTACGTAATGCAGGCGTGAAAATATGGATGCTCACAGGTGACAAAGTCGAAACGGCCCGCTGTGTAGCAGTTTCCGCGAAGCTGGTAGCAAGAGGCCAGTACATCCACACCGTCACCAATCTAAAAGACAAAGGCTCCGCTCAAGACACCCTCGACTTTCTCCGCAACAAGACCGACTCCTGCCTGCTCATAGATGGCGAATCCCTCACCCTCCTTCTCTCCAAATTCCGCACCCCCTTCATCACCATCGCCGTCCTCCTCCCCGCCGTCATTGCCTGTCGCTGCTCCCCAACCCAAAAAGCCGAAATCGCCACCCTAATCCGTAAACATACCAAAAAGCGCATCAGCTGCATCGGCGACGGAGGCAACGATGTCTCCATGATCCAAGCCGCCGACGTCGGCATCGGCATCGTCGGCAAGGAAGGTCGCCAGGCCTCCCTCGCGGCCGACTTCAGCATCACCCAGTTCCACCACCTGACCAAACTCCTCGTCTGGCACGGGCGGAATTCGTACAAGCGCTCCGCAAAGCTCGCGCAATTCATCATGCACCGCGGTCTGATTATCAGCGCCTGTCAGACCATGTACAGCATAGCAGGCCACTTTGACCCAAAGGGCTTGTTTATAAATTGGCTGTTGGTCGGCTATGCGACCGTGTACACCAACGCGCCCGTCTTCTCGCTCGTGCTGGATCGCGACGTTGATGAGGGGCTAGCCAATTTATACCCGGAATTGTACAAAGAGCTGAAAACTGGACGCAGCCTTAGCTACCGCTCCTTCTTCACCTGGGTGCTCGTCTCTGTCTACCAGGGCTCGATGATCCAGGGCCTGGCGCAGGTGCTTGTTGGCGAGATTACGGGACCAAAACTCATCAGTGTCTCCTTCACGGCGCTGGTGCTTAATGAGCTGGTCATGGTCGCCGTGTCGATTACCACCTGGCATCCCGTCATGATTCTGTGTATTGTCGGCACGGCGGTGGTGTATGCGGCCAGCGTGCCGTTTTTGGGCGATTACTTTGATTTGGAGTATGTTATTACGCTGGCCTGGGTGTGGCGGGTTGCCGTTGTGGCTGCCGTTGCGCTGGTGCCGGTCTGGGCGGTCAAGTTGATTAGCCAGACGTGGAGCCCGCCGAGTTATAGGAAGGTTAGGGGCTGATACTTACCCTTTTTGCTTTTGAGGGGTGGTTGTGGGTGTTGTTGTGGATGGGATGGGCGTTGGGATCTTGATTTTTTCTTTCATTTCTTGCCCTTCCCTTTTGCCTTTTTTCTTCTTTGAATTGCTTTTTTTGTCATACCCCTACGCTCTGTTTGTGTGGTCTGATTTGTTTTTTTCTGTCTTTCCTTCTGGTTAGGTGTATAGGACAGTCATAGAAGAATTGGAAGCCAGCTTGTTTTCTTATTAGTTATATTATGTTTTATCGAACAAATCTATATTCGTTTTTTTCATCTTTTATGTATGATCCTTGGGCTTTATACCAGAACTCAGTTGGCACTCTCGGTTTATCATACTCTTTAAATATATATACCTCTATTCGTTTATTACTGGCACAATTGTTCTGATGGCTAGGAAGGCTGGGTTGTATTCTCTAGGGGGACTAGCTATCTTATATACCTCTCTAGTCTGTAAGATAGCCACTCAAAGCGCCTCTTTTTCAACGCCGTTTTAAGCCCATTTCTAGCACGTGACCTCAAACATGTGCTTGCTTTTTTCAATCACAGCATTAATCCTTGTCAACAATTCTGTCTTTCCCTGCCTTTCTCACATATTTTTGCCGATCATGAGTGACATGGTTGTTGCAAATATCGGGGGCCAATATGCAGACTGCAGGCAGCAGTAGCCAAAAGAGGAAATAGAGCTCAATTCACAAAGACCGTGCCAAACGCAATACTCACTCAATTGAATATATCTCCTCAACATTAACACTTCACTACATACGGAAAGGAGGGTGAAGACACAGATTTCAGAGAGAATAGCAGGCAGTCTAGTCTATACACTGGAGCCTGTATAACTGATACCACGGACTATGCCATATTCGTCAGAATGATATTCTATGAATTGCTGATGCTTGGCTTCACTGGTGATAATGCTTCACTTTTCAGAATGCAGAAATTCAATGTCTTCTGCTTCTCTCAAGTGCTGTCTTTCTCTGGGTTTTTCTTCACTCACAGCAAGTTGAATGTGTGACTATGTTAGTGTTGTTTTTTTTCGCGGGTCGGGTCAAAAAAAAGGCCCTGGTGCCCGAAACAATAGGGCTTCGGGTTAGGTCTTTAACTAAAACCCCGCAATGGCGGGTTGCCGGGTCTAAGTAACTGAGGCCGTTTGGCCGCAATGGGTCTTAAGGGGTGCCTACGGCGCCTAACATGCTTGAATAGCTTAACTAGGTTAGTTAAGCCTCTATAAGCCTCCATAAGCGCGAGCTTTTTTTTTTTCGCGGGTCAGGTCGGGTTTAGGGAGTGTGCCCGAAACAATAGGGCCCGCAGGCTTGAGCTTTAACTAAAAACCCGAAAAAGCAAAACGCTTTTGTTTTTGCGGGTTCTCAGGTTGGGTTGCGACTGGGGAGTACAAAAGGAAACACGCTTCCCATCCCATCCCTATCGAGTATCGACGACGAATTTCGTGGACAGCTGTCGAACACCAAATGGAGTCATCATTTGTCCCGCACAATTGCCCTGCCCTCTTCAAGATTGATTCCGAAACCCAACGCAAGAGCACTAGTACATACACTAGTACATACACAGTTAGAAATTAATTGGCGTCTCTTGGTAAGCTTGACACGTTTTGTAATTTCAACCCTGTTCAATTTGAGAAGCTTGGGCAAATCCGCGGAACTGCTGAGGCATTGATATAGTTCTTGGCAAAATGTCAAGGCTACTACTGTACACTACAGGGTGAAAATAGCAAGAATGGTGAATTTGAAACGCTCGCGATCTTCAGCCTTATGCAGATTTTAAAAAAATTAGAATCTTTATGGGATTCACAGAGGCATGCTTGTTACTCTGCCCATGAAGCGCAGGAATGATGAAGTTCATTTTCAAAAGTGTGACTGAAGCCAAAGCTACCGCTGTGATGTTTATATCACGGTTATCATTGACGTAAGATACAGTTGGTTGCAAAAACAGTGCCAGGTGCTATTTCTCCATCGTGGGCAGCCCAACTCTCCTAGGCCAATTCCTTAGCTGCCAATACAATCACTGTCTCGCCAGTGTCATAGGTCGCTTGTTTCTCTCGTAGTCTTCTATTCCTTCTTTGTGTCTCTCTCATAAATAATCTCCGCAGAAAAAACCAGGGCATCGATGTAGATGAAGGTATGAGACTTGCAGTGTTAGTTTTGTTTCGTCTCTGCACTCTTACAAAGAGCAATGAGTCCAGTTTTCTGAAAAAAAATACCCCGTCATCCTCCAATTTGAGAATCGGTTGTTCTGAATGATAAAGGACTGCTGTTTCGAGAAGAAGGGTTGTATTTTTCCAGTTTCGAAGTTGGCCACTGCACTTGACCATTTGGGTTTCCAGACACTTTGATGTGACGTACGCGAATGTGGCACAATCATCGGAGTCAGCAAGAATTCGCGCCCAGGAGCTCTGCTTTTCGCATGGTATCTTGAAACATCGTAGAAGATCATGTTCATGAGGCCATGAAACCAAAAAGTACCTTCCTTCCCTATCAATTCCCGTATGCTGAAGGACATTGAAAACCTTGCGGACAATGACCAGAGTATATTGGTAAAGTTGGGGAGTCAACGACCTGAACCAAGTTCTGAGGTTGCTTCCCTTGAATGACTCCACAATGTTATAATTCGTCTTGAGATCCTCCCAGAGCTTTTGCTGTTCATTCGAGCAGATAGCGGTAGCAAAGGTTGGTAGCAAGTCGGCCACCATCTCTCGGAGAGCAACACGGCGTGCGACACTTGTGCAATAGCTGACCTGAAGCCCCCAAAGATCTTCCAAGAAAGGAATCAGCATTTCATCATCTTGCTCAAGCTTCGACTGTTTTAGAGTTCTGCCATGCATTTTACACCAAATGCCGTTGATCTGATATAAGACATATTCTCCAGCCTGAAACCCAGACTGCTTCTGGCTAAGCTCCCACCACGTTGGATATGTATCCAGAGGCTCAAGAATCGTGGATGCCTTGGTCCAATATTGGTTTTCGTCAATCGCGCAGAGGCTATTGATTGTAACCACTGCTCCTATCACGACTTTGTGACACCGATCCCACTTGATAGGGGACAGATCTTTGACGACAACATCTCGGCTCCAGTGAAATTTTCGGCTGTCAGAAGTAATGAAACCACCGCCTAGCCTGATCGCGCAAGGCAGTTTGTCGAAGCACCGCACAATTATCTGTCCGGGGCCCCAGGTGTCGAGAATGTCCTCAATACCTGCTAGAATATCGTGCCTTGACCCAGTCTCGTCGAGTGAATACTCTGTTTCTGCCGGACAGAACCTGAACGTAAGGACTGGAGTCTGAATCATTTCGCCCATACATGTGAGATTTGCTAAACTCACTATGACCTGATCGTATCGCCAGGGAGATACATCGTTCCCTGAAAGTACATAACGCGTTTGCAGAGTATCCAAGAAAAAGAATTGTATGGGCCCCATATGCGCTTGAAAGTATGAAAGAAAACCTAATGAGAGGAATTGGGTCGCTAGGCAACAATAGTGAAGCACACAGTCGACTGTGTTCAGAGGAGTAATTCTCGCCGTCTGCGTAAGAGGCTCGAGGACCCGCTCCGTGATGGCTCGTATACCGTCGATGTCTGACAAAGTGATACATTTGACACTCAAAAGGCGTCGTAACTCAACTTTCATCTGCACAATGAGCTCAAAATCCACACGGCACATTTCAACCTGGTTAACTAATGGTAGTCCCGAATTGGGATGGCTGTTCGGAAATCGTAAGATGGTGAAGCAGTCGCAGCAGAGACCTGCTGACTGAACTCGACTAGCAGCAGAGGAAAGGCGTTCAACTATATGGTACACCCTCGAAATAACAGAATTTCCATTCATATTATGCTCATTCTCACGTACGGCGTAGGAGACGATAGCAACCGAGTTCTGTTCTTCAAATTTGACAGAACCAGTTCGACCCTGGAGTTCTCGTGAACCCGGAAGAATTCCGGCTAGGCCACAGAGTTCTTGAACGACTTGTATGACCTCCGTCCGGCTTACTGTCTCTGTGGTCAAGGATCGGTTGCGAGAGAGCGGCCTATCAAGAGAGAATTGATGCACACAATCTCTGAGGTGCACCCCAGGTTGTGGCTCGGCTTCATCGTAAGAGTTTGGCTCAAAATAGATCCAGGGAGAGTCTTTGGCTTCTTCAAACAGGAGCTCTGCAATGTCGTTAAGAGAATACCCCAATTTGTGAAGCTCCTCTATCCAGGCATATTCGTCCTCTGCCACCAGTTCAACTCTCTTCCTTAAAAACTTTCGTATGGTATCAATATTTCGCGAACCGATAGCATCTTTTATCGTTTTTGGAGGATGAATAAAATATCGAACACTGGCCTTGAATGATTTGAAAGACTTCCCACCTATGAGATACTCCACTACGGACTCCAGTTGCTGGAGCATCTGAGTCTGGACTTCATCTTCTTCGTCTTCCTCGTCTTCCTCGTCTTCCTCGTCTTCCTCATCTTCCTCATCTTCCTCATCCTCTCCGTACTCTCCATCCTCTCCATAATGTTTATGATCATCTTTTTCGATGTCCGGATCGTCCACCCCAGTTGTCAGTATGAAGCCCGGTTCCTGCATTTCGGAAATGTCGGAGTTGTCTGGCTTGTTGGCTAGTGATTTTAAATGTCGATCTAAAACGAACTGACGATCTTCCTTCTGAGTAAGTAGAAATTGAGTGGTGCGGAGTTCCCGAGGGCCTAGATTTGGGTCACAGAGCTCGCAAATTGACTCGGTCACTTTGCTAGGTGGAAGCCTGTTGCGGACAAAACGAAGGGCCCGTATGTGGAGAGGATTTTTAGTTTCTAATCTGAGATCCTCGAAAAATCTTTTGAGAAACTGATCGTGGTTCCTTGCAAACTTTGCTTTCCCAAATTTGACAAGGGCTTCTCTGTAATAAGCCTGGAGTTCTCTTTCACCGAATAATATCCGCGCGATTCGTTCAGAGGCAGCACGTTGAGTGTCGTGCAGTGATCCCGCAGATGACATACTATCATGAGTATAAGTTTCTGACATAACAGATGGAACGTTAGAGACTTCCGTTTCCGTGTCTGAATCCTGTTCCAGTCGCCTTCTACGAATGTCCTCTATTTGCCGATCAACCTCCCTAGCATCGGCAAGGCGTCCTTGATGTTTGTATATGGAAGCTAAGTCCACCATGCTAGTTAGCGTAGAAGGGTGCACCTCGCCCAGAGCTTCTCTTCTTCCCGCAACCACTTGTATGAGTAGTTCTTCAGCCTGTTGCCAGTGACCTAGTTCTAGGAGCACAGATGCAAGATCTGCCATACTAGTCAGGGTGTGTGGATGCCCTGGCCCTAGCACACGTTCCTGGATCTTCATTATCTGTGTAAAGAGATCTTCTGCTTCCTTCCAAAGGCCTCGAATTTGGTATGTTGATGCAAGGTTGGCCATGCTGGTCAAAGTGTAAGGATGCTGCGATCCCAGTACTCGTTTCTGGATCTCCATTACCCATGCAAACAGTTCAGTGGCTTCTGTCTGGCGGCCTTGAATTTGGTATGTTGATGCAAGGTTGGCCATACTGATTAAAGTATAAGGATGCTCTAGCCCCAGCACTCGTTTCTGAATATCTACTACCTGTGTAAACAGATTGGCTGCTTCCTTCAGATAGCCTTGATTTTGGTATGTTGATGCAAGGTTGGCCATACTGGCCAGAGAGTCAGGATGCTCCGGCCCCAGCATTTGTTTTTGGGACTCCATTACCTGCATAAACAGCTCTTCTGCTTTCTTCCATTGTCCTTGATTTTTGAACGTTAATGCAAGGTCAGCTATGCTGGCTAGAGTGTCAGGATGCTTTGGCCCCAGCATTTGTTTCTGAAACTCTGTTATCTGCATAAACAGCGTTTCTGCTTCGTTCCATCGTCCTTGACTCCAGTATGTTGATGCAAGGTTGGCCATGCTGGTTAGAGTGTCAGGATGCTTTGGCCCTAGCACC